>MEHQ01002285.1:115523-404683 GCA_008828725.1 Saccharina japonica | reverse complement strand
GGGTTGATTGAGGAGGGGAAAGGAAGGATTGATATGCGAGCTATGTCTTTGAGACCCAGGTGCCTGTACGCGCGCTTGACGTCTGCAGTATGCTTGGCCGCGGCTGCTGCGGCGGCGGCCTCAATCGCAGCTGAATGAGCGTGGGCTATGTTCGACGACACCGGCATGGCGCGGGTGTCGGAGACGGACAGGCGCTCAAGGAGTTCGGCCGAGGCGGAAACATCTACCAATGAGGGGATCACTTGCCTCTTTCCTCTGGCGACGGTGAGCTCTGGGACGGTGGAACGCCTCCTGTTGTCCGTGGATGTAGCAGAGCTGGTTGAGCTGCTTGCTCCGTGGTCTCCCCGCGATCGGTGAATTGGCCGCTTCTCGTCACTCGAAGAGTGACGACCCATGCCGTTCCTCGCGTTTCCGCGTGGTTCGTCGCGGCGGAGATCCCCTCATTGGTAGATGTTTCCGCCTCGGCCGAACTCCTTGAGCGCCTGTCCGTCTCCGACACCCGCGCCATGCCGGTGTCGCTCGCAGTGGCGTTGGCGTTTCGACGTGGCACTTTGAGTTTGTGGCGAGCAAAGTCTGCCGGGTCGAGCCAATGGACTCTTCCCCGCCCTTGGAGCTTGGAGGCGTCGTGCGCCCGGCGCAGGCTGGTTACCAGCTCCATCACCTGTGCTGCCACTTGCTGCCCAGAAAATGAGTTGGTGGCCATGTAGGTCCACGCCATCTCCACTGTGGTCATGGTGTCGGGAAGGTCTTTTATGAGGTCGCGGGCGCTGTTGACCACAGGCCACCGGCACTCCTCTGGCAAGTACTTGTTGGCCTTTTCGGCCATCCCCGCGATGCTGCCCTCGAGGAAGTCAGTGTCCCCCGTCCTCCGGAAGGGTTGGTGGGCTTGCACCTCGTCTGGGGGGGGTGTTTTGAAAAAACTTTCTCCGTTTTAGACTAGTCCTGCCGACGACGCCAAGTGTAAGGATGCTAGGTATAGAAGGACAGGGTATCCCTAGCCAGGTCAGCCTATGGAACGGGTACTCGTTGGTACTCACGTGTGCTGTTTGCGTAGAGATAGAAGAAGAGCAGGTTTATTCCGTTTTCGCGTGATGAACGACTGAGAAGACGAGATGGCACAAAGCCATCGGGAACCATCCCTGGTTCCCACCTAAGATACCGCCTTCCAAGTACTACCAATACGATTCTTATACCTGATACCAGGTATTTACCAAACGTTTCCACATCATGTCAGCAGTACCATAACAGTTCCCACACAATTATTCTGGCTAAACAGTTTTGGACAGCGCTTGGTATTTGGCTGTTGCGGGTGTTTCGTTTTTCAAAATGGGTTATCAAATGAAGGAGATATGGGCAAAAATGTGGATCTAGAAGGTATGTTGGCTTGAGTTTTAACGTGATAATCAACCGTATGTTTTTTAAAAAGAATGCGGCAAACGCTTCATTTAATCCGTATGTAGTTGCTCACTTTTTTTTTTTTTTCGAAAACGCGAAATACCTGAGATATTCATCATATAGTAAAAAAAAAGCTGATTCGGCTACGTATGATTATTATGCCCTCGACAACCTGAAACTTACTTGATTTTAGAGTGGACTAAAAAAATTACCTGCTATAAAATAATGTTTGTTCTCTCAGCCCTGGTGATCACGACTGACTGTGGTCAACTTGTCTTGCAATTCGTCGTATTTCGAAAGTTATTGGCCGAAAACAGATTGGACAAATTGTACTGAATTGACCGTACGTATATATATAATACCAGGTATGAATTTATGTTATATGAAGTTTGGCATAATCTACAGTATTTCTCTCGTAGACCAATATGTATAGTACCGCAGGTATCGCAGCACGGGCGTTGTTATTGATTGATTTTGCGAAAGAGGGATTTATTATATAATATCGTGTGCCCCAACTCCGAAAAAAATAATTACCTCTATTTCTGGTACGAAATAATAAAATTGGAATTGCAATCTAATAATTGTATTGTTTTGCCCAGATTGCACCCCCGCACCTGAAAATAAATAATTAAACATCGACACCTTTTTGTTGTGCGGTTCGACGGGTATGTGTGTGCAATAATAATTAATTAATTTCGCGAAAGAGGGAGAACAATACATACTTTACAAGTAAGTGTTGTTTATATTATACTTTCAAATATCCGTACTCGTACTTATTGGAAATTATGGAAAAAAGCTGCTCGATAAGAACTAGGGTCGTTCTTATCGAGCAGCTTTTTTCCAAAATTTCCTATATTTTTTTCCAAAAAAAAAACAAAACCTTCGAAATATTGGAAATATTGGAAATATTGGAAATTCTTCAGAGGGCAAAATGTTTGGAAGGCTTCACGTTCCAATAAATGGGGAAAAAAAATTGGAAAACATGGAAATCTAGAAAATTGCGCGAAAAAAAATGTTGGAAATTTAGGAAATTTAGGAAATATATGGCTCCGATAAGAATGGCCAGTTTGTTGTTCTCGAATTAAACCAACTGCAGAGGGCGCCTGCTATTACCGTGGGCCGCCTCCATACTAGTAGGCTACTACTGATGTTCGACGCGAGTACGCGAGAGGAGAAAACTCTGAACTCCCTGGCGCTACGTACAAAAAAAAAGCATAGCACCCAATACACCTTATTGATAGTGGCAAGTGGGAGACACATGCTACGATAGAGGTGCACCATGTTTTTTCTGAGCTTCTCACTTAAGGAGCGTCATACCTCACCGAAAAAAATGATTTTCGAGGGAAACAAAAGTGCTGCCGGATGAGAAATATCCCGACCGAAGTATATTCTGAAAAATTATTCGACACAAAAATGAAAGTCCAACGAATTTGGGTTAAGGAGCCCGATCGTTCATACGGCGATTCAGCCGAAAATTGCTACCTCTACCGCCGTAGCACGTGGCGGGAGAATTACTCAATAAATGTTTCCGCGGCATCTGAGGAACGACTACGATACGCGGAAGAGTGAAAGTGAAGTGAAAGACGGGCATACTGAATGGGATAAGCAAAAAAACAGTATTAATAGTGTACAACAACAACAGTATTGTCTACCCGTAGTGTTGATGGCAATACAGCACGCAGATTGCAGCGCCGCTTTAGAACCTCCGACACGCGAAGCAGCAGAGGATGCATAGCAGCGGAAGGGTCAGGTCTTTGACGACATCTCTCGGGGTTTGCGCACCGTCCACACAGCTGTAACACATGGACAGATGCGGCAGATTTTAGCACGACAAACAACCTGCTACTCGTATGCGGCAGATTTTTCCCCGGACAAACAACCTGCTACTCGAATGCCTGGTATGTAGATAATAATCTACAAGAACAGCAGCAGAGCATACTCAGTTCTAGAAGTTGTGCAACCTGTGAAAATGGCGTACCCACCTTGCTCTCCTGTCGGCCTGCTGCGTGCGGGTGTTTATCGGGTATAGCTCAGATGTACGTCCCAAGTTGATAATTATGTGGCTCGTGTCGGGAAACTTGCACTGCTGCTCCGGCGACCTAGCGGTGTGCGTTGTTTCTCGGTAATGAAATGTGTGCTATGTTTCTCTTCAAAGCCACGGATTGTCAGGTGTCTGGTTCATGTACAAAATATACATACCGGTATATCATACATACACAAAAATTGAGAACTTGTGTTTCGTGTTTGGGAATACAATTTAGAACGTTTCTTGCAACGTTACAAATGTGCTCCCAGTACGCTTCGCACACAAAGTTTTCTGGCATATTTTCATGCCCAATAACCAATAACTATGGGGCGTGTACGAGGACGTATATACGTAGTCGTTTGAAATTTGCTGGAAATTTGCGTTGAAATCTCGTTGAAATGTAGATCGTTTCTACAGCAGTAGCAACGTTCCACAGCAGTAGTAGATGAACACAGCTACACGTCATGCATGTACGCGGGTGTATTCCACCCGTAGCATATTCCCGCAAAATATATATCTACGAGTACGCACGCACTCCTACGTATTAATAATGAGAATCCCGCCCATAGCTGTGACTTGACGTTTGGTATTCGTATATTAACCCTTTTAGGACTGCAGTCCCGTTTTGGGGACAAACCACTCAAATTCTAAGTAATTTGTCCCCAAAATGGGACTCCAGTCCTGTAAGGGTTAACGTGAAAAAAGGGCAAGAGACCGTAATTTGAAGCGGTCCAAAGTTGTTCAGAAATTTCAAAAGAATCTTATGAAACGTTCGAAATTTCAGTACGTAGATTGCTTTCGAATCGCATATCGTACTCGTATATACATACGTACACCTGTTAAGAAACAGGCTATTAATAGTAAGAAAGCCAGGCTGAGATTTTAGAGTAAAATAAGAAAATCGGGAGACGTTCTATTGAAGTTTGTGTATATAGCACCCTCTCAAATAAGAAATCCAGCCTGAACCAGACTTCCTGTTTCTTATTAGGTGTCCTGTACTGTATATTATGTTCCCTCTTTCGCTAAATTAAATAATTATATCCCCCATACCACGAACAACCTACCTGTCGAAGATGTATCACATAAGAGTAGAAGTATTAATAGTAGTATTGTTAGTAGTAGTTAGTTTTGCTGTTGAGGAATCTCATTTTGTGATGCAAACACAGCAATAACATAATAATAATAATACCTGTCCTCCCTTGCGGATTATATGTATGTATATCCGTAGCCAGCTCCTCTCCGCTTCGGCCCTGTGCCACCTCGCCATGAAATGGTCCGCCGCCTCGCCAACCCCCCGATACCACACCCCCCTCTTTTTAGCCGCCCTCGGCCATAGTACCGTCTCTGCTCCGAACAGTAAAGGGGAGCTTTCTGTGGAGCCCTCTGTCGCTCGAAAAACCCTGAGGTCATCTGCTAGACATTGTGCCCAGTTCTTTTCTGGTCGGCCAGGCCCCGGGTTCGTCCCACCGGCGATCGTCCCAAACATCACCCGCCTGGTCAGCCGCTCATTGGTCGTGCGCTGTACGCCCCCCGCAAAGAGGAGGCGTCGTTTTCGGATGGTCGTCTCAGCGCTCTCGCATTGCGCCTTCTTGAGAGCCTTGGCGTACGACATGAGATGGTCGGTGCGTTGTCGGCGCTGGAAACCAATGAGCCGTAGGAGGAATTTGTGGTGTGCCGTTCGGAGCTCAGCGAAGTGCTCCTGGCCAAGGGTCCACGTCACACACCCGTACAGTAGTGTCTCCATCACCTCGGCCTTTAGCATGCGCACCTTTAGAGTGAACGGGGCATCCTCCATATCGTACAGCTCCCGCTTGAACTGATTGCAGCATGCCCATGCGAGTCGGATGCGTCGTTTGATCTGTACATAATGTCCGCTTTTGCGACGATAAGACCGCCAAGGTACAAAAACTGCATTGTCTGTTTATACCTCTGGCCCGCTGCTTCGATGACGAGCGGTGAGGTCCGGAGTGCTTGGTTTGGTGTCCGCAGTAGCATTGTCTCCATTTTCTTTTCGGATACGGTGAGACCAGCTGCTTCGAAAACGGTCACAATAACGGTCATCATCTTCGCAAGCCCTTCCGCCGATTTAGACACAACGCCTGCTTCGTCGGCGAACAGCATACCCCATATTGCTCTCCGTACACGTGCTAGTGGGTCCTCCCTCACTCCGTCCCCCCCGAGGTCCTCCTCGAGGTGAACCAGGTCCCTCAAGATGTCTGGGTCCTCACTGAAGCGTATCAGTACGGCGTGTATCACACCAGCGAAGAAGACATTGAACAGAAGCGGTGACAGCACACATCCTTGCCGCAGTCCCTGGGTGACATCGAACCATTCAGAGTGCTCACCGTCATCCGTACGCACGCGAGCTCGCATGCCTTCGTGGAATTGGCGGATAACCGTCAACATCTTCTCTGGTATGCCGAAGCGTGCGAGCACCACCCACAACAACTCTCGGTCGACGGAGTCATAAGCCTTCTGCAGGTCAATGAAGCACATATACAGCGGGATTTGTTTGGCTCGTCCGAGTTCTTGCAGTCGACGCACGACGAATAGCATGTCGACTGTTGATCGTGCTGGGCGAAAGCCGCACTGTTCCTCGGGGAGTATCCCTTCGGCCTCGCAGTAATTGCTGAGACGTGACGCGACCATTTTCAGCAATACTTTGCCTGAATGGGCCACAAGCGAA
Source organism: Saccharina japonica (assembly GCA_008828725.1). Classification (NCBI taxonomy): domain Eukaryota; class Phaeophyceae; order Laminariales; family Laminariaceae; genus Saccharina; species Saccharina japonica. Next base: position 398,576 of record MEHQ01002285.1, on the reverse strand, counting down.
ATCCCTCGGTAGTTGTTGCAATCGGATCGATCCTTCGTTTTATGAAGGACCTTAATGGTCGCATCTTTCCATTGCTGGGGGACGTCACCCGTTCTCCACACATTGACAAGCAAGTTGTGTAGGTACCGGATGAATTCGGGGTGGTCCAGTTTCAGCAACTCGGCCGGAAGGGAATCTGGTCCGACCGCTTTCCAGTTTGGCATACCCCGGACTACCGCTATGATGTAATTTAAATAAGTATTTATCATACCAGTACATTATATAATGCAGGTTGTTGTTTTTTTTCATCCCATTTATTATCTTCGCACTTCTGTCTTTATCCCTCCCTAATAATACGCGTAGTAGTCGTAACTCAGACCCGGGGTCACAAAGTAGGCTCCTCTCCCTCCTCCCCCACAACGGTTCGTGCGTTGATTTTTATCGCGCAGAGGGTTCATTCAGCCTTCCCAACGCTCGTCGATTTTCATCGAATTTTGCGAATTCACGCTCTCGCGCTTTACGCTTTAATTGTCAAGATATTTTTGCGAGAAAAGGTCCCTTCGTACGAGCATGCCCTCGGGGGGGCTCGAACTCACGATCTTGACTTTAACAGGCTTCGTGGTTACCTGCTACAAACCCCACCGGGGCGACCGGTCATGTATGCGTGTCCTTAACACGAGCATGAAATATGAGTTGAAAATCAAGATGTGCAACGGGGAAGGACGCATGGACGCGTGCTACGATAGAGGTAGTCCCAGTGACATTTTTTGGCTGAATCGTTTTCTGAACGATAGGGCTCCTTAACCCAAATCTGTCGGACGTTCATTATTGTGACGAAATATTGTTCAGAGATACTTCGGTCATATCATTTTTCATCCGGCGTACGTAGCAAATTTATTTTCGTCCAAAATCTTTTTTTTTCCGGTGAGGTCTGACGCTCCTTAAGTGACCACCCTTAGAAGGCAGAAACATGGTGCACCTCTATCGTACGTAGCAAGCGTCCATGCTACGATAGGAGTGCCTCGTGATTTTTCTGAGCTCTTCACTTGAGAAGCTCCATGTGCGTCACCCAAAACAGTTTTGGAGGAAATTGAAAGAGCTACCCGACGGACACAAGGAGACGCATGCTACGATAGAGGTGCACCATGTTTTTTCTGAGCTCTTCACTTAAGAAGGAGCGTCATACCTCATCGATAAAATGATTTTTTTGGAGAAAATAAAAGTGCTGCCGGATGCGAAATCTCATGGCCGAAGTATACTCTAAAACATTATTCGTGACAAAAATGAAAAGTCCAACGAATTTGGGTTAAGGAGCCCGATCGTTCAGAAAACGATTCAGCCAAAAAAAGGTATACCTCTACCGTAGCACGCATCAAGACTGAAACTCCGACGATTTTGGGTTAAGGGGCGCAGCAGAATTTTCTGAGCTCCTCACATGAGGAGCTCAATATCTCACCCGAAACATGACTTCGGAAACATTCGTTGGCGCAACCCGACCAAACCTTTCAATGCGGTAGTCCAAAACAAAAAAATACCAGTAAAATATTGATAGTATCCGGTGTGGTTACTCACGTGAGGAGCTCAACCGGTCAGATAATACGGAGCCAATATATGTGGTACCCCTATACCGTGGAATTGCTCGTCGAAGGCAGTGAACTCTTCAGAACTGCAAAACTTGCATCCGACACTGCGAGTAATTCCAAGCACTTTGTTGTCAATAAAAACGTGCGACCGGTTTTTGAGGGGCTACGAACATTACTCACAAGCAGTGCACTGCTTGTAGCTTAAAACTATATTGTTAAAACGAACTGCGCGAAAACACCTTATTATGGCGACGCCAGCCGTTTGCAAACATAGCTCCAGGTTATTCCAAAGTCGCCCTCACGATCGACTGCTTTGTAATTCAAATTAAAATAAGCTGTGTTTTTTGTTTATTTGAAATGTACTCTTTAATAGTGGTACAACCACGGTTCCGCCTGTGGCGCTAGGCCTGCGTTGCCGGTCTTAGTATGCAAATTACTGGTATGATAGTGCTGATTAATCTCTAAAGGTGTACGCGCATTTGGCACAGACAGGCGTCGTAGTGGCTCAAGACAGCAGTACACATAATCTCTCTTATGCATTATTCCCATTGCTGTCGAGCTGACTCGGCCCAAACGTCGGGTGACATCGAGCGGCTCACAACACATCCCGATGTCCCATATCCCACTATAAGAATTCCTATCAAGTATGTGGAACTCCTACTATACGATGGATCGTATGCGTTGTGTTACTGAGTACAATCAACAGATAGATAGTATTCGTAGTGTGCTGTGGTGTTACCTGAATCAAAATGTATGGAGTGGGGGACGGTACGGACCCGGGGGGAGTTCATTTTTGTCCTTGGGTTATTGGTGTTGTACATGTACGGAAGGACGTTTGACCCGGGGGTGGTTACTTGACGCGCAAGTGCCGCGGGGCATCGACCGTGAGCCCCAGCTACACCTGAAATTAGCTAGAGTGGGGTTGGGATTATCCCGTCTTTGGGGTGGAATACAAGCGTGGAGTGTCCATTTTTGTGCTTGGGTGGTTGGAGTCGTACATGCATGGAAGTATGTGTTACCCTGGGATGCGACCTGTGGTGGTGTGCCAATCATTGGTCAACCGATAGGGGTGGTGTTTGCACACAGTTGTGGGCAATGTCGACCAGGGTCAATACCGTTTTTCACCACGATTAGTCGTAGTTGTAGAGCGTTGCGGGGATCTATGACCAAGGGCTGGGACCCTATCTTCCCCGGGTGTGGCGGAACCTCGATGTGTCTAGGAAGTATTCAGCAAACATCGACTCAAAAGAGCCAGCAGCCTGTGATGTGTGTTTGGGAAATCGCATTTCAACTGGATCCAGAATCTGTTTGTTAGCAGCAAGGATGGCTTATTGCTGCAATAAATTCAACTGCCTCAGGATTGTACTACGGGGACGTTTCTACGCGGCATAAGACCCGGTGGTTTCCTGCTTCGATGCTGCTGCTGCTGGTGCTGCTGGTGCTGCTGCGTGTCCTACTGCTGCTGCTGCTTCTACTGTCTCTGCGGACAGCTGTAGACCGGCCTGTGGCATTTGATGTTGCTATGTTGGGTACAAGGTCGTGCTGTACATCCGCCGTACGGCACTGTTCGATTCAACCAATGAGGTAGTTGTTTCTTGCACTGAACCTTAATATCGCCAGAAGAAGTTGCCTCACACCATGGGGACCGACTCCAGGAATGGCTCGGCATTGTCGACAACTAACGGAGTGACGGCCACGGCCTGGCGGGACGCAACGCAACACGAGACCCGATGTTCCACGGCTTGTGGCACCCAGCGTCCCCTGTCATGGGGCAAGGCGGGTATGGACCAATCTGGATTGCGCTACGCAATTACGGATAGCCAGACAGAGAGACAGACAGGCGGACAGGTGGACGGACAGACAGACAGACAAACAGACAGACAGACAGAGAGAAAGACAGACAGACAGACAGACAAACAGACAGGCAGACAGACAGCCAGACAGACAGACTGACAGACAGACAGACAGACATACATACAGACAGAGAGACAGACAGACAGACAGACAGACAGACAGACAGACAGACAGACAGACAGACAGACAGACAGACAGACAGACAGACAGACATAACAGAATATGTTAATACTGACGCAATAGCAATGGCTCCGCCTGTGGCGTTAGCCGTGCGTAGGTAGCCCTTGGCAATAGGTAAACACAGGGCCAGTCGGTGCACACGATCGCTCCAGATAATATTTGCCATAATAGCGAATAATCGCTTCCGACAGCTTCCGTGTTGTAGGAGGGGGAGAAAACGTGGACGTTGTTGATCAACGCGCTAATCCGGTCCAGCAAATACTCTTTACCACCACGCTCGGTAGTCCAACCCAGGCAAATATCCTATACAGGTGACCGCGTTGACATTTTTTACGTTTACATCTAAGGTGAACCCGCCACCCCCCTACAGTAGTATCAATGGTAGAATACCGCATTAATTTCACACAGACTACTGCCGTGATTTTTCTAACCGCGATAATATCCACCTCCGCCTCGACAGCGCCCCTGCCCCGAACCGATCGGCACCTCCTTGCAGACTTAATTGAATATGGAAATGGGTCGTGTTCCACCCGACAGCTCCGTGCCGCCCCACTCACCATGCAACAGCGATCCCGCGGGGCTGTTGCCGTGGACACGGCCATATACAGTTGACAGTGGGAGAACACTGAGCGGCGTGGACAGATGCCCACCCGGTGCACTGTCTGGCCTAGTGCGTTACTGACGATTGACGTATGCTACGGTAGACGCCCACCACGTTTTTTCTGCATCTGGTCACTTTGAGAGCTCTATAAATCAACGAGAAACTGATTTTCGATAGGGGGGGGGGGTTGACGGCGATGAGCAATGCCGTGCCCTACGTATACACTGAATATTATTACTAAACATAAATATGAACGTTTCTGACGAAGTTGGGTTAAGAAGCCCCGTTTTTCAGAAAGTGTTTCGGAGATGTTACCCCTATCGTAGCACACGTCGATCATAGGACATTACAGAGCCAAGGGGCATTGCGGTCGAGGGAGTGCAGAAGGCAGCTCACTCAAGTTGCAAGCCAGCGTGGATCGGAGCCCGAAGACCGTGTTGCCTACATTTGGTCCTGTGGCGATTTCGACGTGGAGAACCCGCGGAGAAGTGCTCAACAGAAGGCAACGTGCACTGTCGGAAAAATCCCGATGTAGCGCTGGTTTGGGCGTAGCAAGCGCCCACCTTGAATGCAACCCGATAAGGTGGTATCCCGCCTGGTGACGACAAGGTGTGAAGGATCTCCACGGGGTATATGACGGCGCTGTCCATGTCTTTGCTGTCGTCGATGCTGAGAGACTCGAACTCTTAGTTTTAGCGCATACGTACCACATTTATGTCGGTATATATGTACGCACGAGGTACGTACGTATGTCCGATATGGTTGTACATACCATCATGTCGAATAGGACAACTTAAACTCCTGCCCTGCCCCACCCGGAAGCATGGATGCCGGCACCCCTCCGCACCTCTTTCGTATGTTTTTCCATTTGTTTATGGCACATGACGTCTCGTCTTTTGTGCTCTCCGTTAAGGGTAGATACCAAAACAACTGAAATGCGAGTTGTTGCAAAGTACGCGGTTCGTTTGAAACATTTCAGCAGGGACGGTTGTAAAAGCTGTATAGGGTTGCGTATATATTCGCAGGGGCGTTGTTTGGAACGTTTGCCTCGATGAGAGCGGAGGTCTCAAGCATACCGCAATCTCTTTCTCTTTCTATATATGTATCATATGTTTCCCTGTTATAGAACGACTGTAATTAACCGCATTCGATCCACGGGCGGTCAAGGCGTCCAGACTGGCAAACTCCGACCACGCGGGCATACGAACATGCACCTGGCCAAGGGACATTCCACCAAACACGATTCGTGAAGTTTTGTCATGACTCCGTGATTGTTTCCTGGCATGGTTCACGAACAAAACCGCAGGATCCATGCAGCGTGTTTTGCTTAGGTTTTCCTCCTTCTAAGAACAACTCCAAATTCGGGACATTTTGTCGTTGCAAGAAATATTCCTGAGCAAGGAAGTACGTAAGACACGTGGCACTCACGTCATCCAAAGGCTGGTATGGATAGGTGCATGTCATATTATTTCTTGCACACAACCGTTGGGGACATCGCGAGCGGGGGCCCAAATGCACATCTGGGCGCGGGCTAACGGGGACGTCGTGGCCTCCAAACCTCGAGAAGGAGGTGACAGAGAGTGAACAAAAGGGTGAAGTACAACTGACAATATCACAGACCATGCCGAGCGTACGACGGGTGACATTGGATTCTCGCGGACCGTGCTTCGACCGACGGCGCGTGGTGTTGAATTATGGTACGGCATGCCAGGCTTCAGCCCGTGATTAGAGTACATCACCGTCCGGGCGGGAGGCGGTTGTCCAGACCAAGTCCGGCTTGGCTGTAACCCACCCTGCTCGCCAGTGTTCGCCCCTCCAGCGAATGCCGTTGGTTTTGTAATGACGCATGCTACGGTAGAGGTGGAGCACCCATGTGTTTTCGGACGGCGGGCACTCGCGGAGCTACATGTCTCAAACTAAAAAACAGTTTTGGGAGGAAAGAAAACTGTCACCCGATGAACAAATATCACGACCAAAGTATGCGATGACCAACATGGCGACACAAGAATATAATTCCGACGATTTTGAGTTAAAGGGGCCCGATCATTCAGAACCCAGTTCAGCCAGAAAGTGCTACGCACCTCTATGGTGGCACGCGTTAAAATGTTGGATTTTTCAAGGTTGTTGGCTGGCTATTACCCGATCTGCGAGTGGGGTCAAGTAGTGTGCCAAACCTCACGGGCGGGGTCGTGTCGGGTAGAGAGGGTTTCGAAACTCACCGGTTGTGTCTGGTGCGGGTCAAAAATATACTTTTATCCCATAGGTCTGGCCGGGTGGGCTCAACAGGGGATGAAACTCTCACGAGTCGGGTCAGGTCATAATAACCTGCGAGGAACGTGCCTCTCGTGCGTGGGGCCAACCTGACTGACGCGAGTTGTTATATGCTGACCCGGTGATCGAACCCGTGCACCCGGCCCGCGGATCCGACCGTCCCGAAACTTCCTGCTTTCCGTCGAAAGGCGTGTTCTCCGTCTAAACACTGAATTATTCTCCTAGGTAGCATAAAATTATCATGTTGGCCATCAGACGATGTGCAGAGTTTAATCAATATATGAAACATTGAGTAGAAACTACAATACAAATTAAGGTCACAAACAACAGAGGCAAAGGGGTCAATTTATTTGACCTTGAACAATCTCCCATTGGGCGTCGGCGTTATGGGTGGGAAGAGAGGCACGCTCGCTAGGTACACGATCGCGACATGCCCAGGATTTTTCTTACAATCCTCCGTGTGATGAGCAACTAACTGGTGTCTGCCCTCGGTTTTCCCTCGAACAGAAAGTAATTTGAACAAACACGCGATTGCGATCGAGGGGGGACATAAGTCGTCGATGGACGGTCACCGTACCACCTCACACGTTCTCCCATGCGTTGAACCTCGAAAGCGAAACCATGGTCGTGTTGTGAAATGTCTACGAGTGTCCCGGCCCATAAACGCCCGGATTTCAGCACGCGAACACCAGACAATAGGACTGCAGGTTAGACCTCTTCGTATTTTATCTAGGGAAACGTATTGTATATCACTCGTATACACAAGGACATAGAGAACCATGATGTCACGAATGACAGCGCCGAAATATAACATGTACGACACACCTACCAACACAAAACTTACCCATGAACCTACTTGATACATTTGTTATATGTTTATATATATAATATATAGGAACATCCGAGCATTTCCTTGTAGTGAGATGTATTGCTGGTATTTCTTTTGTTCAAGTTCGGCGATCGCAACCGACCTCCCCCCACCGGCCGTGGCTCATCTTCAGTTCGCGGATCGTATGAACCAATCCATTCACCACGGAACTCTCAGTTCACCCGTCAACCGGTCAGCGTTCACGCCTGCCGCTCCTGCTCGGCCGGTTACAGCTGTTCCCGGTTAGGCAAGCTACAACTTTATACCAAACGTCCTAAACTGGCATTACCCTGTGACCTCAGGTGGCGTCTGGTCTGCGATATGTTTCGCCAGAGAAACTACCCTTCCTCAGACGGTGAGACGCCCGTTTTTCGGCAGTTGACCTCATGCTGAATAGGGTACCCTAGCTAATTGACACTACTGCTATTTTGCTGCTGTGCATGATGCATGCTGGTTCCGGTCTGGTCTTTGTATGTAGGTAAATCCTTCCCGCGGTAAAAAAATGGTTGGTCGTGATTCCTCGACCGAAACAACCGGCGATTTTTCATCGTACAGTTTTGAAGGTATTGTCCCACCGCCGGTCGGGGGTTATAGTCGACGCAGGCTAACATGAGGTATAAACGGTTTGTCCACAATCTAAATTTGAACCAGGTTTTCGATCATAGTACTCTAATCTCCGTCGGGACCGCTGATGCTGTTCACAGGGCTCGATCACTGGTAGACACCGTACTCAATACACATGGTCTTTTTGTTTTTACCCAAAGTTTCCGAACCAGAGACCATGACGCGAAGTGCACCACCTTTACTGTCCCTTCTGTCACAATAACACAGTACCAGTACAGACGGTGCACCAAATGAGGACCTACTCCCAGCTTTGCCACTTCATGATTTCACTGAATGTTGGACGATCCTGCGGCACGCGGGCCCAAGAGGCCTTCATGATTCGCGCCATGTCGGCAGGAGATTCTACCGGGATTTCCGGCCGATCTTCCTTGAAGACGACGCGTACAAATATATCTCTGTGACACCTTTCGTCCGCCCATGGAAGTTTCCTGGAGAATACTTCCCAAACGACCACTCCGAAGCTGTAGACGTCGCTTGCGTAGGATGTGCCCTGAGAGTCAAGGACCTTCATTGATCAAAAATAAATATCCAGGGGTAGGGATGGGGGGCCGGGGGAGGGGGCGGACATTCTCATGAGTAGGCATACCCCCAACGACGAAATCCAATGGACGGACGAGCTCTAATACACCTGGTAGTTGCGCAAGCCATCTCACTATCGTGGCAGAGAGACAGAGGCCGGTGTTGGTACGGCACGATCTGCCTTCCACAGGGATAACGATCCGCCGACAGGCGGAGAGTTTACGACGCTGCTTCCATCACACAAACAGCCTTACCATAGAAATGGTCAAATCCTTTCTCGGTCACAAGGGCTTATAACACAAATCAATACTAACGTGCACATTTTTCACAGAACACCAGCCTTGACAAACCATGACCTATCAAAACGCTCATGTCCATACTGTCGTGTTCAACGGGTGCCCATATTCTAACCGGCACCTAATTTGTTTTTCGATCTAGTATTTTCACCTCAGGAGCAGCCCATGCGAAGCTCATATGTGTGCTTTGGCTTCCTGAGGTCGTGAAAGTGACCAGGCCCGTTGAGTCCGCGAGCTGGGGCCACTTGGAGGTCCCGAAGTCCGCAATCTATATTGAAAGAAAAGATCAGTCGTTACGATGTACGGTGTCAACATACGTCTCCAAACCGAGACCCATATGCTCGAAGAAGGTTATGTTTGTTTTTGTGTGTTTTTTGGACAATCACCAAGCCTCAATTGCTTCGGCAGGAGACCGAGACCCCAGTCTTCCAACAATGAAGAACAGCATCAAGCATGACAAAATTAAAGAGGTTGTCAACGCCTTGATTGAGGGGTTCGCAACAACTTTCAGTGTGTCCCCACAACTATTGTCCCACATTGCCCAATGTAGCCTCGGCCATTCATTGTAGGGAATGCCTCAAGGTGTGAAAAACCTCTGAACTCCGTAGGGCTAGTGCTGCTAAACATTGTTCAATGACTCGACAAGGGCTATTGTGTTTAAGCTCACAACGTGCAGCCCAGGGGCGGGGTTGCAGGGGGCGTCGGCTTCGGGGGCACGGTTAACAAAACAGGAAACACGATACGAATCTTCCTGTCGGGCAGATACTGTAACTGTTTAAAGACGTATATATCGCAGTCGATGGCGTAGGTTGGAGTCGTGCTGCGTTCAGGGGGTCCCGTGTAAGTCCTCGTATTTCCGACGCTCGGAGCTACTGCACCGGGTGACTACGTGGCCTATTTTGTTTATGCTCTTGGTCGTGCGTGATGTTGGTGCAAGTGATATTGTCTTTATTGCTGCGCCAACTGGTGGGATACCTTCGTGGAGAGTAGAACGGGCCTCCCAGCGCTAATGGTGGATCGGCTATATTTTGGCTTTATCAGTGCATCAAATATAGCTACTAAACGTGCGACAACAGGTTCAGGAATATGCTCTGCTGCGCTATTTCATGTTATATGCAAAATACGTTGGCGATAGGCGAGCACCAGGGCACACCTAGCAGTCTGGATACGGTGGCTTTGCGACACTGCCCACAAACATTCACAGTGTTCGCAGTAGGTATTAATCGTTAGCTGGAACACTTACATACGTGGTCGTAAGTATTGCAGGAGGGAAACGCTGACGTCCGTCTGCGGCTTTGCGAATTTCCGTAATGGGAAGAGCGGTATGATAATAGGTAGGCGGAGGACGCAACAAAAGAACTGTACTGCCAAGGGGTAGACTTCACTCGAAAAGCATGTTCGTTAAAAAGGAGATTGGCGGTAAAGTCGCTTTTCATCAGTGAAATAGAAAGTTGGATTTTGTCTCTAATTTGAAGCCGACTGTTTCGATACACGTATGTGTACAAATTGTATCTGACTGCGCAGGTACTGCTGCTGCTGCTGTTTCTCTGTACTGATGCTGCCGCTTCTCGCAGCGCAGCGCTGCCTATAATCCGCGGGCGGGACGAACTGGTTTATAAACGCTGCTATCATCCGCCTCCAGAAATAGCATAAGCAACTACAACATATATCCAATTGACGATAGGGAAGGCATCCAGACAAACCGCGTCGAATTGATCGTGGATCGAAAACAGATTATGTCGATTCTCCCAACCCAACGGCATGTCTGAAAAACATGTATCGGGTGGCAGGTGAACGATAGCAAATAGCAGCAGCAGCCTTAGAATCCAATCATACACACAGCCGCAGATCCACATACCTGGTATGTGTTTATGGTGCCCTAATATCCATGCTTGTACTCGTATATGGACCACTTTTACTACAAGTACCATAGTCCTATGACATGATGGGAACACAAACAATATACGACTGTACCACGCACGTATATACCATACAGATATCTCTGTTACAGCTGTGGTGCTGTCACAGTTTCGTACGTACGTGTATCAGCAGAAAGTGGTCTATAGACGACCGGGTTCGTCGTCGACTTACAAAGGCAGAACTTTGGATCAGGCGTGTTAGTGTAAAACCAAAACTGAGGGTGCCCTTCATCACCACCATATTAATGTTGACCGTTGCGGTGTCCCTCAGCTACGTGTTGACGCCAAAGGCGTGCGAGGCCCTGCCCGGTACAAACAGACGGGCAGGCACGCGAACGTACGAACCGCTCGGAGACGTTCACTGCCTCGCGAGGAAAACTCCCGACATACTCCTGAGGGCTGCATGCAGTAGATGATTTGTTTGATCGCAAGATCCAAACATATAACCATCCCGCAGGGGACTGTCACAAAATACGACGTAGGTATGGCGGGCCTGTGACAAAGAGGCGTTAAATCATAAATATAAATTGTACATCTCGTGAGACACGGCTTGGGCACGGCCGAAGCAGCCTTTGGCAGATTATGGGCAGGGTAGGGGTCGGAGAGCACGAAGATGAAGTTGCGGACCGCCAGGTGGACCTCACCGCGAGGTATCGTGAAAACGGCTCCAATCTTATTTTAAGAAATGCTGAGAAGTGTTTACAAAGCAGCACGTGCATGTTTTATGTGTATCGATTGCGTATATGATCGTGGTGTTACTACTGTAGTATTGCAGACGCTACGATAATAGTACGCGTTGGTATGTACTCGTACTTACACTGTTCTTGGTGCTGTATTACAGGAGCATGTACTCGTCTGCAAAATGCCCTAGACACCATCGGCCGAATACGAACTAGCTTAGTGTTTCGCGTGTGTTGTAAGTTGAACTGAATTCAGTGAAGGGATAGCAATCGACTTAGTCTATGCGTAAGGGCGTCGCATTTAACTTGTTTTTAGTGCTGGGGTACACGTTAATTTTGCATTAGTTTGAGTGTCGAAATTGACTCGAATTCCGAGTTGCGGTCAACTTAACATTGTGTTTACATCCGGCAAAAAACAAAATATATTTTAGCGTGGAGATCGAATTTGACTTTATTTCAGGGCTGAGATCGACACTTTCTTGGTTTCTGCTTAGGGGATAAAAGGTTTCCTGGTCATAATATGGGTATCGATCTTATCTTGGTTTCGGCGTGAGTCGAAATTACGTTAGAGAGCGACCTCGTTCGTGTGTCGGAAACTTGAATTTGACTTTCGAGGTTTGAGTTGACATAGAAATTGTCTTGAAATTGTAGTTGGGGTCAAAATTCACTCGGTTTTAGTGTGGGGTGAACTCCAGTTCAGTTTCGTGCGGCGTGTTTTAAGTTTGTATGGATGGTTTGCATGCGTGTCCGAGATTGTTTGGTTCTAGTGTGAGGGTCGATTATCTGTATTCTTGTGAGGGTCATCGAGTGATACGGGCTTGGTGTGCAGACTAAACATTGATTGGTTCCATTGTGAGCGTGCTAGCAAACTTATAGCTATTGTGGGTGGTCTGGATCAACTAAGGGTTCAGTAGGAGATATGTAGACCCACTTAATTTCATCTTAGCATTCATTATTTTGACTTTCCTTTTGATTATGGTGTCTGCACTGAAAATGGATGTCTGCATTAAAAATGGATTTGTTGTTGTGTTGGAGAAGCGAAGTTGACTCACTATGAACGTCAAAGTAAAACGACTTGAACTTTTTATTGGCGTCGAAGTTCAAACCAGATACTGTGGGGGTCGAAATTGACCTCGTTGTTTCTGTGTGCCGGCCGAAACTGATTTGGATTGAGTTTACGCGTATAAATGGATATGGTACTTGTGTGGGTAGTGGAAATTCACTTGATTTACTTGTGGCGGATCGAATTTGACTTGGTTCCGCAGTTGGGGTTGAAACGATCTTGGTTTTGGTGTGGGGCATCTGTATTGACTCGGTTTTAGTGGGCGGATTGACCTGGTTCTTGGGTGGGTGGTGTGTATTGACTTCGGTTTGGTGTCGGGACATCCAAATCATCGTAGTTTTGTATTGTTCTTCTTCGCTCTCCACGAGGTGTGAAATTCCAAACAAATTCTAGGCAAAACCCATTAAATATTCGGTCGACATCTTAGCGCCATCATATTTAAAGTATGTCTGTATTATGATGTACACAACTACTGTCCCGAGTGGAACGCAAAAAACGTACGCATTTAAAGTTAAGGCAGCCCGCCTACCGCAGCCGCAGCACTAGCCGTCGACAAACCTAAAAACAATAGCCGTGCAGTATTGCTACGACATATTCGGACAGCACCAGGGCGACCAGGGCCAACCAAATAACGACGTAGAAACATCGCCCGAAATATAAGCCAAACACCTGATCTGGGAAGCCACACGCATTTTCACGCTGTGGAAATACGAGTGAACGAGTAATTGAACTGGAACTGGAGGCAAATCACTTGTATCGCGACTCTCCAGGTTCACGACTGTTCTATTTTTCACACGTTTTTCGTGATGTTTGTATGGTTTAGCTCAAATCAACAGTTTCATAGGTGTGTTGAAACGGAGGTTGGCATGTCTTTGTTGCCTGCAATTGTTTGAGGATGGCATACGTTTTCCTCGACACTACTCCGTTCCGTGTACACTGGCAAACCAGACATAGTCCGTGTCAATATTATATTTGTTGTACTCCTAAGCGTAAGACGAAACTATACAACAGTAGACACAGTGCCGTCCGGGCACTCTATGGATACGGAAAATCTAGTGGTATTTGGGGTCGTGATATATAGCGTCAACAACTAGTGTTCACAGTATCACCACTCTACCTCCGAGTTAGCGCTCATAGTGCGTTCGACGCGCTTCACCTTAGCTCTGCCGGCGCCATCGAATAGCACGTTAGATGACTTCAGGTCCCCATGGACAGCCTCTTTTCGATGCAAGAAGGCCATTCCAGCGCATACGTCTTGGATGATACGACGAGCGTGTTGTTCCGCTAGGGCCTCGACGGAATTCTTCAACAACGCACGCAAGTCACCACCGGGGAGTAGCTCCATGACAAGGATATAACAGCCCTGTCGTGAAGTAATGGCTCCGTAGACGTTCACCGTGTGAGGGCTCCTCAGGCGGATCATGGCCTGCAACTCCCTCCAAAATGCTTTGCCTCGGCTGTTTTCGCGTCTTACGTTCGGTCCCAACGGCTTTAAGCCGCCTTGCATGTCTCCGTCTATGCCGTTGAGACCGCCGAGTTCGTGGTCGACCTGCACAACCTGGCACAGAAACCAGTTGTACGAGGTGCAAGAGAAGACAGTTTCGTGAGATGGTCAGCATGATGTCCTTGTACTGTAGGTTATATCATACACTATATAGGGCTTGGCAGGTGGGCACACACCACAACGGAAGAGTGACTAACCCTAGACGAGATCCCCGGCGATTGAAAGGTTGCTTCCCTCGATGGATCGACAAGCGTACGTTGTTAAGGCCACGGAAAAATGATACCCACCGTCAACCTCCTGGTTTCCGACACCTCTAATCTCTGGATAGTATCTCGTAAGGGAAAATATCAAGTGCCTCTAGTGACGCGCTGGGTGTTAAAAACTTCCGCTGGTTTTGAGCTCGAGCCTCCTCGGTCTATGAGTTGTTGTATTCACAACGGATACTAATGCATGTTATACCTGCTTCGGAATTCAATAGGGATGCGTTCTACGATAGAGATAGCACTTGTTGAATAAAAATATTTCTGAATGAACGAGCTCCTTAACCGAAACTCGTCGGACTTTGATCATTAATTTGTTGCAATAGTGTTCCTTGTTTGCTTCGGCCATGGGATTTTCAATCTGATAGCACTTTATACAGTTTAGGGTTAGGTGTAGCGCTCTTCAAGTAAGGAGCTCAAGAACAAACATGGTGCACCTATATCGTAGCATGCGTCTAGGCATAAACTATTCACCTTAGCTGCCGCGTTCCGACCGTTGTAATCGGCCAGATAAACCGTACCAAACCCGCCGTTGCCAAGTAGCTCGTCCGTAACCACCACATCGCTGTCCGGGATCTCAACTGCATCTAGTTTGCGCTGGCGCCGCAGACGTCGGTGCTCCAATAATAACGATGCCGTCGAATCCTTTTTCGACATCTACCGCGTCAAAAAGCAAACGGCAAGGTACAAATATCGTGGGTCGGTGCGGAAAAACGCTCTCTCCCTCGGGCGCAATATGCTCTCCACAAAAGGAACCCGCGAGCAGTCGTTTCACATTTATGGAATGTCTCGTATGCACTCCGAGTTATAAACGACGCGTGCTACGGTAGAGGTAGCACTTTCTGGCTGCGTTTGTTTCTGAACGATCGGGCTCCTTAACCCAAATTCGTCGGACTTTCATCCTTGTGACGAAAGATATTTCTGAATTTACTTCGGTCATGAGATTTCTCTCTCCGGCAGCACTTTAATTTTCCTCCAAAATCATTTTTTCGGTGAGATATGCCGCTCCTTCATTGAGGAGCTCAGAATAAACATGATGCACCTCTATCGTAGCATGCGTCAAACGTGCTTGTATAAACGCACACAGCAGTACGTGGTGGCCTCATTCATGATTCACATACGTGGTGGCTTGACCTATGATCTACGCATCTACTGTAGTACAAGAGACTCCGGTCCCAATATACCCATGATCAATATACCTGGTACTAGAGACTCCGGTCCCAATATACCCATGATCAACATATCTGGTACAAGAGACTCCGGTCGCAATACTTCATGTGCCGGCCATACCTCGGCCACCGGTCCCTGAGCGAGTAGACCACCCCTCAACTCATGCCCGAGCTTGTTGAACTCGTGCCCCATCTGCACCTGCAAGGCAAACTGGAACCGCCGACACAAAGCCACAACGTTGACGACAGGTGATATTTTTGTTTATAGCGCCTGTGAAAGTGTATTTGGGCTTGAAAGCGGTGCAAACTACACGTGGCATTCTAATTAAGCCCGATACCTGCCTATCCCTGCTGGGCTGTGTCACTATCATTCATATCGATATATATATACGAATGAGGTGGGGTTTCGGAAGACTACAAAGCGGCCAAAAAGTTTACCAACTAAGGCAGCAACCATTGTCAATCGCACACCGGCCAGCTACCATACAACGAGCATACGCCTAGGCAAACGATTACCGGGCTTGCCAACTCCGCATGTTTGTTTTCGTTCCGATCGGGGCGAATAATCTAGCACGCAGTGGTTAAGATGCGGAAGAAACACATAAACCGGTTGCAATAACCGCTGGCTTAAGTATAATCAAAATATACCTGGTCTTACCTGTAACCGGCCAATGGCGGCGTCGATAACTGCCTCCGCCTCAGCTTGGCGCCGTTTGAACAACGTCGACATCACGATCTGAGGGAGTCTTCCTTTAGTCTGGTATGTCTTGATGATATCCACGAGATCACTAACGGCGTCGCGTACGTCTTCGATTAGTGCGCGATGGGCTGTGTGGTCAGCGTCGCCAACCTACGGATGAGTACCAGTGCGGTGCCAGGCAACAGGGAAGCGCAACTCGGTTGGAGGCGAACGTGATGGTTAGTGATCTCGTTGATACCGAACGTCGTTGACAACATAGAAAACGCATGCCCCAACAGTACATTGGTCAACCATCAAAGCCATCGGCGGACGACATGAAGTCCTGCTCAATCTGCGCTCATGGTCAAAGGCAGAACGTTGGTTGGGACACTACCCAAGGCTTTCCGAATTTTAGTTGTACTGATAGCAAATTTATGTAGGCAAATCATCGAACTCTGATCTCCGGGTGATATACCAGTCGACTCTGCGTCGCAAGCTACCCTACACCGAGATTGCAATATTAGGCGCGAAGTAATTTATGGCGTGAAAAGTATTTAGACAAAGAGGCAGGATAGATCGCCTACCCTGCGTGAGACATAGGGATCCAAGTAGCGAAGAAAGGAGAAACAAGAATGAACATTTGACGAGAAGCAAGGGCGGGGTAAAACGAAGTCATCTCCAGGACTACTCTACGTGCACCGCTCGGCTTTGCAGGTTTTCTTTCGTTTTGTTGGTATATCTGGGACGTTATATGCATGATCGATTGTACAAACGGGTTGATATTAAGACGGAGTAATCGCGATGGCTGTCCTATCGTAGGACAATCGGAAGATGTCAACCCAAAAAAGAAACACGCCAAACAGATAAAAAAATGTCAAGTTCACTGTATGAAAGCCAACGCTGTCGCACGGCGCAAACTCGCAACAAGAAGACGCATGCTACGATAGAAGTGCATCATGTTTTTTCTGAGCTCCTCACTTAAGGAGCGTCATCCTTCACCGAAATAATGATTTTGGAGGCAAACAAATGTGCTGCCAGATGAGAAATTTCATGACCGAAGTATACTCTGAAACATTTTTCGTCACAAAAATGAAAGTCCGACGGATTTGGGTTAAAGAGCCCGATCGTCCAGAAAACGATTCATCCAAAAAGTGCTACCTCTACCGTAGCACGCGTTTGAACGGTTCTTGAATGTACGGTTTCTTGCGTTGAAGCCTTGGTAGTGTATATAAAACAACATGTTCACGAAATTACAGCACAAATACTGGTCTTGTGACGTATGTTTAGTGCGTTAGGTTCCAGAACGTTCATCTAGCTTTATGTAATTCGCTGGCTATGGCACTCGTCCTACGTTGGTGTCAGGGACGTAAGGTATGGACTGTATTTGGCATAGTTTCAACGCCGTTCTTCTGGGGTCAGGCTAAGACTGAGGGGTACTCGTTCCCGAAGTAACGTCATAAGTACACGACCTCCATACACCCGCATATCATCTGCGTTTTGCGTTTGACACGCGTCTCCAGGTCTACTGGTCTGCCGTATTGTCTCATTTCGTGCGCTGTGCATTTCGCTCGAGATAACAATCTCTGACGCAAGTTCTGTTCTCTCTTTAGAAAGAGAATGCACCTCACGTGACACGTTTTTACACTAACATAGGTACACCACTGTACAAACGACACCTGACGGGCAACCACCCACCTCTTGAATCAAACTCGCCGCGCGATGGAGAAAAATCATAACCGTGTGACACCGCTTTACCATGGTGTCAGCCAACCCAGTGATGTCGGAGCTGTCGATCGCCATGTTCATGAGGACGATAACCAATCCGGCCACCTCGGAGACACCGGGAATCTGGGACATCCGTGCCAGCTCCTGCGCTGCTCCCATCACCGCTTGAGCAACACTAATACGACCGACGCGGTCTGGAAAAGCATTGGTGGACTTGTCTCCACTTCCGTCTGTCTTTGGCACGCCATGCACGTTTCCCACACCACCAATTGTCGATATCTTCGCACGCGCCTTCGAGGGGTCTACAGATGAAGAGAGGTCTCGCTTGGTGTTACCTCCGTTCGGAATCTCGGCAACCGATTGGTCACCCGGGTCCCTGTGATGGGGCAAGGCATTAGCCGCATTATCTCTATGAATGTCTGGCGCATTGGGCGTGGCGTCGAACGGTTTTAACGTGGTAGTCTCATTCCTGATCTCCAGAATACTGGCCGAGTCAAAAGAGGACACATCGGCGTGTTCCGTCAGATCCGCAAGCTGTAGCGGAATGACTGGACAGGAAGGCCCAGTAGAGCGCGAGTCGAAATCGGCCACGGCGCCTCTAAGAGTTCGGGCTCGAAAACACCTCTTCGCCCCCACCATGCCAACCAAGCAAAGCATCGCGAGGGACACAGTTACGATCGTCGGTGTGTCTAACCCCCCCCCGCCGTCTGTCCGGATGCGCATGGTTGTCGGCGTGGCCGTTGGCGTCTGAGTGGTAGCACTCTCGTCGCCGGCCTGGTTTGGTGAAGAAGTTGGCCTCGCGAAGGGTAAATCGGTATTGACAGTAGGCGTTATCGTTGCCACTGATGGTTTCCAGGGTGGTGCCGGCGTGTCACCGAACTGCAGTGGGGCCAGGGTTTGGGAAGCACTAGAACTGGGAGCCTGCGTCGGAATCGCGGAAGGACCAGCGTTCTCTGGGGTACCTATGTCGAGTACCAGTGCCGCGAAATCAAATCCGCCAGCGTTTCCGTCAGCCCACTCCCCTTTCGTTGACCCCGCCACGATAATCTGGGAATATGTCGCCCTCGACGCCACGCTTAGCCCATAGTCATCACCGGATGACCCATTCTGTCGGAGAGGGCAAAAACGTCATGAATGAACCCACTTTATCCTGACAAATTTTGATGTGAGTTTGTCATGTGCATCGTGTCAAAGCGCGGTGATCCGTTCGCACATTATGCCATACATCGCAAGGGCTACAGAAGACATAATTCACCTGCCAACGCCAAAGCAGGGACCCGTTTTCATCCAGCTTTACGGCAGCGAAGTCAGCGCCGCCAGAGCTTTCGCCGCTCCATACACCATGCGTATACCCAATAAGGACAACAGACCCGTCGTCGCCTGCGACTGCCCCGTGCAACCGGTCTTGTTCATCCGTGCCCCCCTGTGCTGGACAGGTCGTGCAAGAAGCACATATCGAATCAGGTGTAACTATGTACATCTCTGATCGAGTATATTATAAAAGGTTCCTACTGATTAGGCTATACCGATCAGTGAGGTTGCACGTTTTGAATGAATCGGCGGGACAATCAGTAAAACCGATTACAACGCGTGTCAAGCTTGAGCAAAGCGCTTTTCCGACGGCGGAGTATGTGGAGCCGCTATCGTATGACTGTTGACCGGTCTAGGTTTGCTTTGAAGGGGCAGGTTGTGGAAAAGTCGGCCCGATCTAAACCTTCGACAATCCAATCTACTCACAAGTATAGATGTGTCGAGGTCGGCTGCGAGCAATCAAACTACAGTATATTGTTTACATCTGGTTTCGATACATCTTCGAACTACTGTAACTCCCAATGAGGTCCATCAATCGGCGCCCTGTTTTCATTTGGTGCCTCTCGCTGCTCGCCGGTTCGGACTCTGCGGAGAGCGGCCTAAGTAGTGTTCATATCGCGTCCAGGGGGAATATATAGGGACATACTATAGATGATTGGAATACATCGTTCAGGTGTCAAGTCTCTACACGTACACACCTAAATAAACCATCCCAGGTCGTAAGCTGCCGGGTGGTGCAACACGATTTGGCTTGTTGCAAATTTCAGGTCCAGCACTCGAACAGCGGGGAACGTGTGTCCTTCGTGGTTCGTCAGTTTTGGGAGCCATTTGTTGGCTCATTAATGCATATTGGTGGGCACGATGTCGGTAACCATATTGCTACTATTTGTTTATACGATGTATTCCCACGTTGTGTCGTATCGTTTCTTACGAGCAGGTATGATATGCTGTAGAAAACGAGCGCACACAATGTGGTATTAATAGTAGTGATCGTGCAGTTGCCAAAAGGACACTAGGTGCCAGCAAGTAACATCGGCACCATGAAGTAGGCACAACAGAGCTGACGACAAAACACAACAGATGAGATCGATACCTGATGTTGGTAGTATAAACGGTTTAGTCGACCTTTCGCGGCTAGGAATGTTTCATCCATATGATACTCAACAAATAGTTATTCGGCGACTATTCACGATGCCTTTACATTTTTCCACGGGGCCTGACATGCTCTGAACGTTCATTACCCTCGTGGCAAGAAACTAGCCGATGTTCCATATTATTTACGCTTTGTGCACAATATAATACGCTGCCGGTGTCTCTGGTCACGGGGCAGCCGCCATATCGCAAACAAGTACAGTCGTTCTCTTCTGGTGTCGACAGTTTACCTGCCACTTCCACACTTCTTCGCCGTTGGCGTCAAGCTTGCACGCCACGAAGTCTAGGTCCCCTGCATTGTCGCCGCTCCAGCTTTCGTTTGTGTCGCCAGCCAGGAATATCGATCCGTCGTTTCCCATTGCTAAGCCTCTGATTTTGTCGTCGCTCGACGTCCCGCTCTATCAAACAATAGAAGAACAATACATGTTCGGATGGCAGTAAGGTAGGCATCAGGGCTGGCATATGTCAAGCACAACCTAGCATATGAAGGCCAGTACACCCCTACGTAGGCGCAACGTAGACTTGCGAAGCAGAACCTGAACGAGGACACCGACAAACTAACCTGCCACCTCCACACCTCTCGCGCGTCAGAATCGAGTTTTACAGCAGCGAAATCAGCAGACCCATGGCGTGGACCACTCCAGTCTCCGCCTGTCCAACCTGCCAAGACCACGGAGCCATCCCGACTCACACCTGCGGCTTCAATATAATCGTCTGATACCGTTCCATTCTGGCACAAGACAATAAGAGAAAGGAGCGAAAACGCGCGTCCAAACATTTGTTGGGGAGGTTGTGTCGCTGAACACGAGACCTCGTTTAGAGACGCATGGTTTAATGAAATGAGGTGGACCCGGCTTTAATTGCAAGGTTGAACATCTGCCGAACGTTTATGCCACTCGGGGCTGGCGTATGGACTCACGGCAAGAACGTATACCTGGGGTTATGCCTTAGAAAAAACTCCATCGTAGCAGGCATATTGTTGGAGGTCCGGCAGAACTGCATTTGCCTCAACAACCTGGTTTACAATGTTCGATAAACATCCTGTCGGTTGTTAGTGCCCTGCGCGTAGCTGGTAAAATATTATACACTCTTCAGCCAAACGCGTACACACGTACCGTGTCGTCGTGCGTGCATTTCGAAGCATGATTTTGTCAAGCTGTTGGGCCCTGACATCGTGGGTTCAGCCTGTTTGATCCGATTGTCTTGCTGTTCAGTATTACGTGACGCATTGCAACAGATTTAAGTACGTACTACTTACCGTGCGTATTGAGTACAAGGTGTTCGATTCGATCTTCTTTTGATTCTGCACTTTATTTGCGACATGTGTATGGACGTATATGCACGTACTACTTGCGGTGCGTCCGATCTCAAGATCATTCGGGGTGCAATCATCGAAACAAGCGCATACGGGTATGTAGTTTCACGGAGTTGGTACCACAAAATCAATATCAACCGTCTTGGCATCCACGACTTGACTATACTAGCGGTACGGCCACGGCTCCGCCCGTGGCGCTAGCGTTGTGTTGTCCACAGTAGCAAATAAGTTCCTGGTGTGGCACATAGTACTCGCATTAACAGTGTGCTGTGATGTACCACTCTGAACCCAAAAATTACAACCACTATGCGGGGCGGTATCGACCCGGGGGATGTCGGTTTATGTTGAAGGTGTACATGTATTGAAGGATATATGATTCGGAGATGGGGCCTTACCTTCCCCGGGTACAGCGGAACATCGACCATGAGCCCCAACCAAAACGTAACTCAGCC
The DNA here is from genome assembly GCA_008828725.1 of Saccharina japonica. Taxonomy (NCBI): domain Eukaryota; class Phaeophyceae; order Laminariales; family Laminariaceae; genus Saccharina; species Saccharina japonica. The sequence continues at coordinate 376,572 of MEHQ01002285.1, read as the reverse complement.
CGTGGGGTTGGGATTTCCACACCTTGCAGAGCGGTATCAACGCGGGGGGTGTCTGTTTTCGTCCTAGGGTTGTTGGAGTTGTAGATGTCCGCAAGGATTTCTGATCCGGCGACGGGACGTTATCATCCCCGGGTGCGGTGGGACCTCGGAGCTGCCCCGAGGGAAAACCCGCGCCGCGCGCTGGCTCCATGAGAGCCAGCCAACCGTAAATCAGCCCGTGGTATTAGGGTTTCCATACCTTGCGGGGCGGAATGGACCTGGAGGATGTCCGTTTTCGTCCCCGGGTTGTTGGAGTGGTAGAATAATGGGAGAATTTCTGACCCGGGGATGGGAGTTTATCATCCCCGGGTGTGGTGGTACTTCAACGTTGCCCCGAGGGACAACTCTCACCTCACGCTGGCTCTATGAGGGCCAGTCAACCGTAAAAAAACCCGTGGGGTTGGGGGTTCCACACCTTGTGGGGCGGTATCGACCAGGGGGGTGTCCGCTTGCGTCCCCGGGTCGTTGGAGTGCAGATGTAGGAAAATATTTCTGACCCGGGGATGGGATCATATTACCCCCGGGTGCGGCGGGACCCCGCCGATGCCCCGAGGGGCAACCCTCGCTGCGTGCTGGCTCTCTGCGTTCCAGCGCCCCAGCCAAATGAGCAATCAACCAGTGGTACTGGGGTTTCCACACCTTGCGGGGCGGTATCGACTCGGGGGATGTATGCTTGGCTCATTGGAGTCGCTGGCGTTCCCGGGTCGTTGGAGATGCAGATGTATGGAGGTATTTATGTCTCGGGGATGGGACATTATCATCCCCGGGTGTGGCAGGACCTCGACGTTGCCCCGAGGGGTAACTCGCGCCGTACGCTGGCTCTATGAGGGCCAGGCAACCGGAAATCAGCCCGTGGTGGTGGTGTTTCCACACCGTGTGGGGCGGTATCGACCCGGGGGATGTCCGTTTTCGTCCCCGCGTTGTTGGAGTTGTACATGTATGAAAGGATTTATGATCCGGGGAGAGGGTCATATCATCCCCGGGTACGGCGGGACTTCGACTTTGCCCCGAGGGTCAACTCTCGCCGCACGCTGGCTCTATGACGGCCAGGCAACCTTAAATCAGCCCGTGTGGTTGGGGTTTGCACACCTTGTGGGGCGGTATCGACCCGGGGGATGTCCGTTTTCGTCCCCGAGTTGTTGGAGTTGTAATGTATGGAAGGATTTATGATCCGGACATGGGATGTTATCATTCCCGGGTACGGCGAGACTTCGACGTTGCCTCGATGGGCAACTCTCGCTGCGCGCTGGCTCTATGAGGAACAGGCAACCGTAAATTTGCCCGTGGGGTTGGAGTTTCCACACCTCGTGAGGCGGTATCGACCGGAGGGATATCTGTTTTCGTCCCCAGGCCGTTGGAGTTGTACATGGGTGGAAGGATTTCTGACCCGGGGGTGGAATCATATCATCCCCGGGTGCGGCGGGACCCCGCGGTTGCCTCGAGGGGCAACCTTCGCTGCGTGCTGGCTCTATGAGGGCCAGGAAAACGTAAATTAGTCCGTGGGGTTGGGATTTCCACACCTTGCGGGGGGGTATCGACGCGAGAGATGTCCGTTTTCGTACCCGAGTTGTTGGAATTGTAGATGTATGGAAAGGTTTATCACCCGGGGATGAGACGTCATCACCCCCCGGTGCGGTGGGACTTCGGCGTTGCCCCGAGAGGCAACTCTCGCCGCACGCTGGCTCTATGAGGGCCAGGCATCGGAAAAAAATACCGTGGTATTGGGGTTTCCACACCTTGTGAGGCGGTATCGACCCGGGGGATGTCCGTTTGCGTCCCCTGGCGGTTGGAGTTGTAAATGTATGGAAGGATTTCTGACCCGGGGATGGGATCATATCATACCCGGGTGCGGGGGGACCTCGCCGTTGCCTCGAGAGGAAACCTTCGCTGCGTGTTGGCTTTATGAACCCCAGCCCCCAGCGCCCCAGCCGAATCAGCAATCAGCCAGTGGTGGTGGGGTTTCCACACCTTGTTGGGCGGTATCGACCCGGTTGATGTCCGTTCTCGTCCCCGGGTTGCTGGAGTTGTAGATGTATGGAAGGATTTATCACCCGGGGATGGGACGTCATCATTCCCGGGTGCGGTGGGACTTCGGCGTTGCCCCGAGGGGCAACTCTCGCCGCACGCTGGCTCTATGAAGGCCAGGCAACCGTAAATTTGCCACGTGGTATTGGGGTTTCCACACCTTGTGAGGCGGTATCGACCCGGGGAATGTCTGTTTGCGTCCCCTGGTGGTTGGAGTTGTAAATGTATGGAAGGATTTCTGACCCGGGGATTGGATCATATCATACCCGGGTGCGGCGGGACCTCGCCGTTGTCCCGAGGGGCCACCTTCGCTGCGTGCTGGCTTTATGAACCCCAGCCCCCAGCGCCCCAGCCGAATCAGCAATCAGCCAGAGGTGGTGGGGTTTCCACACCTTGCGGGGCGGTATCGACCCGGGGGAGGTCCGTTTTTGTCCCCGGGTTGTTGGAGTTGTAGATGCATGGAAGGATTTCTGCTCCGGGGATAGAACGTTATCATCCCCAGGTGCGGCGGGACTTCAACGTTGCCCCGAAGGGCAACTCTCGCCGCACGCTGGCTCTATCAGGGCCAGGCAACCGTAAATTTGCCACGTGGTATTAGGGTTTCCACACCTTGTGAGGCGATTTCGATCCGGGGGATGCCCGTTTGCGTCCCCAGGTGGTTGGAGCTGTATATGTATGGAAAGATTTCTGATCCGGGGATGGGAACTTATCGCCCCCGGGTGCCGCTGGCACCCTGAGCCTCAGCCAATTAGTGACCAACTGATGAGGGTGGGTTTTCCATACCGTGCGGGGCAGTGTCGACCCTGGAAATCGGTGTTTTTGTTCCCGTTTGGTCGGAGTTGTAGGGATATGGAGGGATTTCTGATCCGGGGATGGGAGCCTATCCTTCCCGGGTTCGGCGGAACCTCGGTGGCTCTTTTCAGCACCGATTTTGTAGAAAGAGCCAGCAGCCACTGGCATGGATTTGGGCAACCAATCAGCTGCTGCCAGAATAGTAATTCAAAAATTGTAAGTCAGCAGGTAGGCTGGCTAGATGGCTGCCAGAACTGGGTCGGGATTGCGCCACGGCCACGGCTCGGCGGGGCATGGGACCCGGTGTCCTACGGGTTGTGGCACCCAGCCTCCTTGCTCATGGGGCAAGGTGGGGCTCAACCGCTCTGGATAGCGCTGCTCAATTACAGACAGACAGACAGACAGACATAATAGCAGCATTTAATAACATAGATATACATTGTGCGTGTTATTTGATACCAGGTAGAAATGTGAAGTCTAGTACAAATGTTCCGCAGAAGACTGTAGAGATTCAAGGGAACGCAGGGTCTAACACCCTGCGCTCAACATATCCTTCAGCACCGTGTCGAAATACAATATTACTCAGCGTGCGTCAGTCTTGCTATTATTACTGTAGGTTTACACCTGAGTAAAAGCGCATGCACGTAGCTCCACGAATATTTCGATTAAGCGCACGGTGTGTCCGATCTTGCGACCCCTCCGTGTAAATATGCACACAAGCCTTGCCTTTCTCTCGTCGGGTAGCCTACATCAACCGCATAGAACCAGCATGGTGTCGAGTGTACCCATCTTAATTTCTTCACGCGTCGTGGCAACGGCGGCAGTGTTGGGGATCATGCGGCTAGACTCGTTATAGCAAAAACATATTCAAATGTACGTATGTTGGGTGACAGTGTCCCCTTGTGGCATTGTGGTGGGCGTGCTAGTCCAGAGGCTTGGCGCGAGCAGCCATTAGGCGCGCTCGTTAACTTCTCTCAGAACTAACGTTTGATGTTATGAGAAGGCTCTCTCTGGGCCAAGGTGAAAGAAGACAGATAAGATCAGACAGAGCTGAGAAGATTGGTTGTGAGCTTGGTGGGCGCAACCAGCCTCGACACGCTCGGCTCTACGGCTAGATGTACTCTATCGGATGGTTGTACTCACCGACCCACAGCAACGTTCATTGGACACTTGGTCGTAGCCGTTCCACGTACTACGTACTGTTCTCAAGAACGCAACTCTTCCAAACCTTCAGCGTCGAACAGTGTCTAGATGCCCCGCATAGTTTCATAGAAAGTTCCTATTCGTATTTCGCCGCATATCCATGGCTGTACTGATACCAAGTACTATTCGTACGTACATAACCGAGTACACCCTTTGTCTATGTACGCCGCTGTCAGACGCGTTCTTTGTAACCGCGTGCCTATACCATGGGTCACCAAGGAGAAGTAGTAGATAAAGTACACTCGTACCACCTAATCAGGATGTGGGTTCAGCGTGTGTACCAGCTCGTAGCTGGTGTGTACGCTGTAGGCTCGCTTGATGATGACCAGTCAAGACACGGCCTACATTTGAGGGTGAACGCTTAAGTCGCTGTTAGGCAAACTTGCATGAACGCTTCAATGGAAGAGACGACTCCAGGCCAACAATGTTGATTAATGTATGTGCTCAAAAGCGAGGCTGGTGATGAGCAAAAGAAGAGAGGAGAGGAGTGGAGGAGTGGGCGTGTAATCGCTCCTGCTCCCTTGATGATCTTGAGGATCGCAAACATCAACATGCCCTTGCTACGATAGTTTGCATCTCACAAGAGCAACATGTACTTCGTACGACACCCATACGTAAGAAAACGCAACAACAATCGTGACCGATTTTGTACGCAGTACGCAGTCTATATACGGTAATCCATAATGTACTTCACACAATGTACCACGACAGCTTATCAATTATTCCGCATCGTGTTTACTTGGAGTAATGTTGTTCCACACGTGGTTACCGAGCAACTGAACCACTTACGATATACCTGGTAGTAGACACCAGGTACGACAATGTATTAATTGTCCTGCATACATATACTAGCTTGATTGATAATGAACTCTGATTGGCCACTACTCGGTATCTCGAGGATCCAACTCTTGAGCATAATTAACTATGCATACTACTGATTATTACTCCATGCTATCGAGTGACGACAAAAGATAACTTGCCAACAAGGGCAAGATCCAATACCACCACGTTACCAAATATACACACACACAAGTAGAGCCAGTACCTATCGTCAAAGGCCCATCATGAACACCACACAGGAGTGAGCCGTACTTTTTTGTCACGCCCCACCCTCACCTCACATGTATACGGACAGTATCTTATCATCAAAGCCCGGGTCGTATCGTTATCATCATCGACTGCCTCTCGGGGCAGCTCCATCTCTCCATCAACGAGGCATACTAAATAATGTCCCGATACATAATACGAAACCCCACAATACATGAAACCCCCCAGACCGGAAAACCTGTTGTATCAAGCTACCGCATACCACGAACAGCCTCCCTATTCGGTGCGCGATACGATAGGTCGCGAATAACTTATCACCAATTGCCAGGTAAAACGGCAAGTCCCAAATTCTATAATAGATCATCGCCAAGGTAAAACGGCAACCCCCTTTTCCATCCTTCATCATTGCCAAGGTAAAACGGCAATCTCGAAACCAAATCTCTCAATATTGATTCCAGTATATATCAATTAAACTTTAGCGAAACTGTAACTACGGGAAGGGGAAAATCCAACAAACGTGAGTATGCTGGTAAAACCTTCAAACAAAATCAGTAACACCGTCTTCACATAGATACCGTACGCCCGATTACATCGGCCCCCCTGTTGTGTACTCTGTAAGAGCACAACAACAGAACATCTCTGATATAGAACACCTCAAATCAAGTCAAAGCAGCCCCCCTGCTTGACACTCCCCTCGGAAATATACAAGAAGACAACAATCCGCATCTGAATCCGAAAGTACTATAGGTACCAGTAATTGGTTCCCCTGTACGTTGTGCGCAGTCAACCAATAGCCAAAGCGTACGGCACGATTCATCAAGACTATCGGCATGCTTTATTGGCATATTAACCTCATTCAACGTATGGGTACCTCCCAACACTTTTCCCCATTTCCTTAAAAACTCCTGAAGTTGCACGTTAATCCTTCAAGTACTTTCCAAAACCACCCCATACACATCAAAAACTCCGACTATTACCCCCATAACAAAATGCCCCCAAACCCCCGGAAAAGCAGACATACGAACCCGTGGATAAAATCACAGCAAGTTCATCACAGAGTCACGGCCAAAGCGAAACGTCTCAGCATGCAACGGTTTGATGAGGAAGTCGGCATGCTCCCCTGCCGACCGTACGTGTTAATCTCAAACTACCCGTTAGACACATGCTCCAGACATCTACGTCCCATAATCAAACTATACACAGACACCAGCGGGCATAACAGCTCCACCAGAGACAAACGTCCGGTCAGTAGCCTTGCGTGCATCCGCATCCACCTATGATCAAACACCAACTGGACTCGACTATCTGCGATGGAAAGTCTTCGCCGTGTTACCGAGTGCAGCTACCATCTCCCCCCTGCTCGGTAGACGACAGAACGTTCATCGCATGGTTAATAGTAAAATGCTGCGATATCATTGTGACTCTAAACTCCCTCAACCATAAAATCGAAACCGAACTCAAGTCCTAATCCACAAACCAGAAGCACCAGCGATCTATATCAAATAAGCGGCGCAGAGAAGGAAACAAACAGAACGTCGTTGTCATTGTATGCGTGCACTCACGTACAAGACTGCTCGGTCCAGCGTTATAATTCAACTATCCTCCTATTACAACAAGCATTTAGGCCCTCGATATACCAGGTAAAGCATCGTCTTTCAATCATACCCCAGGTCATGATAAATGGAATACCATAACCGGAAAGGAGGCAATTTACAGCTGTTGATGCTGTTATTTTATAGTATTCTGACATCGTACTTCAGAGGTCGTAGTACGCAATTCAGAATGCCAAATATCAGGTGCCAGTATACCAGGTGCATATCACTCTACTCGTATATCTAATGCAAGCATTTTACAATCCAAGCGTCATAAATACGTCGGCTCGCCAATTCCTACTGAAACAATACGGTCCAAACACAATTAATCTACTGTGGGACATTGCTACTGAACGACCCCAACCCCACGCGCTCAACACCCGTTTCCTGATCCCTACCCTACGGGCGCCACGCTTGTCTTCGGCCGCGGCTTAACGTCACCGCGGCATGGACTACATCTCATAAATCCGCAGAGTTAGGGTGCAGTTTGACTCGTTGAACAAAGGGTGCATCGGGTGGTTACTTTCAGCGCCAGGAACAAAATCAAATCGTTAGATAGAGAAACACATCATTATGCACTATGTCTGTGGGTAGATTCATGCCATCAACCCCCCCTCGTGATTCTTCTCAGTACAACAGTAGTGACAAAAACATTCCGTGTGCAAGGGTGTGGTGAGGAACTCAGCATTGATTTTCACACATCAATATCATGTACCAGGTACTGCTGTAGAATCAAGCTTAAATCAGCAGTAATTGCTCATCACATTGATCATGCATTGGAGAAAAAGTAGCAGTAATTTTCCCACATTGTATATAATGCGCTGTAAAATCAAGTAATTTTCCAGCACATTAATATCAGGCATTGTAGAATCAACCCAAATCAGCAGTCATTCTCCGACACATCCTTCCATCCGAAAATATAATACGACAAAATAACTTGTACCTGGTACCATTACAACGCATCAGCACTGTTTTTCACACATCAGTATCATGTACTGCTGTAGAATCAAGCTGGCAACCCACTCCTTGTTCTGCTTTCAGCAACACACAGCTAGCTGTACGGGTATCATGCATCCACGTATACATATAATACGGTATACTAGTGCACAGCAGCAGTCTAACAAATCATGCACTGCTGCTGTAGAAACCAACCGTAACAAACTATCATGCATTGCTGCTTGCTGTATAATCAGTCCATCACAAACTGGTTCCATACAGCAGTGCACTTTGTCTGTAGAATCATGGTATCACAACCCCCCCCCGTGATTCCAACAGCAAGACACACAAAATATAGCTGTGGTCCATCATACCAGGGTACAATCACACAACTACAGCACTCGCACACATACCAGCCGATGGTTGACTTGCCTGGGTCGAACGGGAACGTCCGCTCTCCTACCCAGTTCCCACCCAACCACACACATAGTTGCGATCCACTATACCAGGGGTACAAACTCACCACAACTACAGCAGTCCTACTCAAATATGCCGGCCAAGACACAAAGAAGCACAAAAACAAAACAACAGACCACGGAAATCCAATCCACTCAATCCACCAACAAGAAAGTTGGAAAATATAACATGCCTGCTTTCCCGGATCGAATGAAAAAGATCGCGCCCCGCCGCCGCCGCTGCTGCTGTTGCTGCTGCTGCTGCTGCTGCTGCTGCTGCTGCTGCTGGTCTCCTCTCCCACCAGGTCGGCCTCTCGTCCATCATTGTACTACCCCCAGTCAGGCCTATCCCGTTTGCCTGGGTCGAACGGGTATGTTGAACCCTTCCGGCCCAAGCCCCCCCGCGGCACTCCTCCGCCCGTACCATCTCCATCCCATTGCTGCTGTATCGACACCCCCTCGGGCCCACGCAGCAGCTGCGGCTTCACCAACGACGAAGCGGCGGGGGCTTTACGCCAACAACACAAAGCTCCTCCGCCTCAGGCCCTGGTTGACCTTGCGCTCCGCCGGCACCAAACTCCTCCATCGCAGCCTCGTCGTGCTGCTGTACGGGTGGGTAAGCGGCTCAGCGAGCTTTTCCGCAGCATGCTCAGCAACATGAAGCTCCACCTCCTCAGCCTCGTGCTGCTGCTGTAGAGACGCCTCGAAACTTCTCGCAGGTAGTACGCCAGCATCACGAGGCATGTCCACTTCCATCATGTCTTCGTATCTGGGCCCGACTCCTCCTGCTGCCTTCTCGACCCCCTCGAAAATATAGACGGGCCCAACTTTGCGTTCTTGCGCCCCTGCTCGCTCGGCCGCGTTGGCTGCTTTCGGCGCATGGTCTGCATCCATCCTTGAGAAGAATGCTTTACGTTCCGTGAATGGTAGATCATCCAGCACAGTCCAGAAAACGTCGTGCTCAACGCGAAGGCCTACCTCCCATCGCTCCTTGCGAAGGCCCACTTTCGCCTGCTTCAGCCTGTTCTCCAGGTCTTCCCAAATACGAAACAAATGATCCTGGCGCATCGCCTTCGTCTCCAAGGATCTCCTGGCTGCTCTATGGGCATGCCCTTCGTTTCTGACGGCACCCAGAACCGCATTCGACGTTGCTCCACCAGCGGTCGCCGCGGCCAGCTGCACCCTCAGTTCCTCGACCTGTCGTTGCTGCTGTCCGTCACCAACGCGTTCACTCCAAACTTCCTCCGAGCTGAGAGCCATCTTCTCAGCCTGCGCCCCTTACCACTCCCCCTCTCACACAGTATAGCCCTCCAGTGACCTCCGGGGCCGAAGTAATAACGATAATCGTGTTTCTGTACGCCGCTGTCAGACGCGTTCTTTGTACCCGCGTGCCTATACCATGGGTCGTCAAGGAGGAGTAGTAGATAAAGTACACTCGTACCACCACGTTACCAAATATACACACACAAGTAGATCCAGTACCTGTCGTCAAAGGCCCATCATGAACACCACACAGGAGTGAGCCGTACCTTTCTGTCACGCTCCACCCTCACATGTATACGGGCAGTATCTTATCATCAAAGCCCGGGTCGTATCGTTATCATCATCGACTGCCTCTCGGGGCAGCTCCATCTCTCCATCAACGAGGCATACTACATAATGCCCCGATACATAATACGAAACCCCGCAATACATGAAACCCCCAAGACCGGAAAACATGTTGTATCAAGCTACCGCATACCACGAACACCCTTACTTCAATAGCACTCCATGCTTCTGAGTTAGATAGATAGGCTGGTACGTTCACCTACTATTATACCTGCTACTATGATACGACATTGTTCCCGATCAGCGACTTAGTAGGCTACTGGTTCTGCTGCTGTAGCATAGTACCTACATGAACAACGCATTTGTTTTGTGTTTAGAGTTAGCTACGTACACAGGTGCCACCTCGAGCCATATCGAATACAACCTGGGCATCACAACAGCAGCTGAACATAAAAACAGCAGGCTCATTCCCCGAAAAAACACTTCCAACTTCATAAACAATACTTCATAAAATACAGCATATCAACGACCAAGCAGTAACAAGAATTTAAAACGTTTATATAACACAACAAAACATTACGCTCCCCACCCACAATGTTGTTAGGACGTAAGGACCTGTGATTACACTAATACGACCATACATATGGAACCCCCCCCCTCCCCCCCTATTCCCCTATCCCCCATCCTCCTGTTCCGCCGTCCCCACCCTCGTCTAACAACACATTTTGTGATATAGATGTACTTGATTACTTTACCAAATATCATACTTGTCTCCTCTATTCGCGTTATATAGTATCAGTGCGCAGAATGATCATGGGATACCCTTGTTACATTGTCCTGCTGACCCAGGTAGTATCCAGGGGACTCACTGAACTATATCCTTAACGAGGAATAAACACATAACACGCGCAAACGGCCTATTACAAAATCGAGTAGTAACTACCAGGTTCCTATTAAATAGTACATCACGAAGCCTACACCAATACCACAAATAACACATAGAACAAAAATTAATTCTCGCATCTCGCAAAGTTGAGTATCTACTATTCAATCGGTTGAACTCACAGCTGACGTATTTAGAATATTTTTATTTAATTCCGTCTTACATATGCAAACATGGGAATGCGAGTTTCTGCTGCAATTGCACTGTTAATTTTTTTCATGGTATAAGTCAGTATTCACCGCTTGGCCGTGCCGTCCGTTATAACGTTACGGGCATGCACCTTTTGTTTTTTTTCTATATTTAGTTTTGGGCAGCGGCCAAAAAAAGGTATACCTGGTCCGTTTGCGGCCAAAAACAGGTACATACTTAAAATCAAGTAAAAAACGCACTCCACGTGCCCTGCCATTGGTCCAAAACTCGTTGTACCGGTTTTCGCCTCTTTAAAACCCAGGTATACCTGATTTTGTCTACTCTGCTTGATTTTCACCTTTTTTTTTGTCGTTTTTAAGCCAATCAGAGGCCCTTCATAGTTCCACCCTATGCCCCCTACACAAATGCCGACGTACGCGGAGACCCCCTCGTCCCTTCGCACCTCGAACTACGTGCCACTCGAGCGACACACACATATATCTGCCTGCACACCTCCGCCGAAATAATACGCGATAGAAGGCTCCCCTTCGGGATTGTGGTTGACTTGGAATACCAGGGGTGTCGCAAGCTGAGAAGGGAAAATACAGCAGCAGGCGTTCGTTCCTCGTACTATTAGTAGCAGCTACTGGTATACGTAGCCACCGGGCGAGCACGAAGAACACGAAAAAACTCTACTTTGCGTTGCAAGGAACGGCAGGTTCGTGGGGTGCGTGTTTAACTTGTTTTTAGTATGTACCTGTTTTTGGCCCCGAACGGACCAGGTGTACCTGTTTTTGGCCGCTGCCCTTTAGTTTTTGCAACATTAACCGCCACCGTTCACTCCTTGGCACTGAAGTCGCTTCTGAGGCCACGGCGTTCGCACGTTTTCGACCGGTACGGGTGTGGGCAGAGCCTTCGTAAAGCTTATTATTGACGCGTGCTACGTTAGAGGTAGCACTTTTTGGCTGAATCGTTTTCTGAACGATCGCGCTCCTTAACCCAAATTCGTCGGACTTTCATTTTTGTGAGGACTACTGTTTCAGACTATACTTCGGTCAGGATGTTTCTCCTTATATTTTCATACAAAAGCATTTTTTCGGCGAGGTATGAGGCTCCTTAAGTGAGAAGCTCAGATATAACATCGTGCACCTCTATCGTAGCATGTGTCTAATACGAATTCTTTAATTTTGACCAAGTATCTCGTGATAGGGGTCTCTCGCAAGATAGCTGAACTCGTTTGTTTACTTGGTTAAAAGTTGATTTGTCTGAATCCTTCATCAAATTATAATTTATTTTAACAGTTGTGATTATGTGTGACCTATCCGTGATGCTTAGGCCTCATTACAAGGTGTGGGATTATATATAGCCTCAGTTTCGATTGTTTTGAATAGCCGCATCTTCGACCCCCGTCTCTCGGTCTTTTAGGATGAACTTTGTTATCATCCATACACCATCGTGTGGTCTGCATATACGACTATTCAGGGTGGGCTAATGTGATGTGGTGTCCTTACGGCTATAGATGGTTGATAGAATATCATACAGGTGAAGAGCCCAGTGGCGCTAAGATTGTTCTCGTATACAGAAGTTTCCTTGGGTACATCGGATAGGCAGTAGGACAGAGGCTTCATAAGTCCATAGGAAGATTATAAGAACTAGAAGCTTCCTAAGGACGAGATATCTCGTAGGAGTAGCGCTTAGAATTACACAAGAAGAACGATATTACCCCTTGGATAGGATCTGGTATTATCCCTTGGACAGAATAGATGTTTCTTCAGAATGGCTAAACACCATAGGAAAGTTCCATGGGCTGCTGTAGCTATCCGATTAACGGGTTGCTAGAAGGGATACACTGTAATCTCCCGTCAAGCCGATCGAGTAAGAGAGTCTGCTCTCAGGCAGACCCTCGCCACCTCGCTCTCTTCTCTTTCTGACCCTTGTCATCCAGGCTTTTGTCTCTCACCTACACTACAGAGTTTAATTATAACAAGAGGTCTTTCCATATCGAAGAAGCTTGCTTCCAAGCTCAAGCAACGTTCCAGCGCTCTTTCATTCCCTTCTACCATTGTCTCTACTCGGTCAACCTCATTACATATGAATGCAGTTTTTTAAAAAATATTATAGATGTATCTGTTTACGTTGTCGTCGTCCGGAGAAATCTCAAGAAAACAAAATATGGACGTGAACACAGTCTCGAACCCTTGACTCGCGTGCTAACAGGTCCCAATCCCACTTGTTGATCTACTTGCCCATTTTGTTTACACTATCAGGTTTGGTTTTCCTACTCGTAGTAGACTTACTACAACTGTAACGAAAAAACAGGAAGTGAACACGGTCTCGAACCCGCGGCCCTCGTGTTCACAGGTCCGACTCCCACATGCTGCTCTACTCGCTTTTTTATTTTCAATGATCAGTTTTTTATATATCAAGTAAACATACCAATACGCGACGTGCGTGTGTTCTTCACATTAAACCTTTCGTTCTACCCGGGGACATCCAGCATACCCAGTGTCCGTGCCGAGTCTTCGTCCTAATAAGGTTCCAGTTATGTGGTCACAACACTACGACACAGAGACATTACGCTCAGTGCAGTAAGCAGAGTCGACAATGCAATGCCGTATACGGCAGGCAAGAGCTGCCCTGCTAGCAAATCCGATGCATGAAAGAGAAAAAAGAGAATAAAATAATAGACAAAAGCGGAAAGAAAAAAAGAAAAAAAAAGTAAACATAATGAAGCAAATCAACAATCAAACAACCAAACAAAAGCATGACAAAATAAATGAATCGACGTACATACACCTGGTGTAATGATATTATTAGTAACTACAGGGGTCCGCATCTGAGATAGACCAGTTTTTTTCAGTTCTGCCGATTGTTTCACTGAAAGAACGAAGTCAACACATCACACGCCGTTTGTGTCCAACGGTGCCGGGAGTAAAAAGGAACATTCGCGTTTGAGTCTTTTTTTTCTTTTTTCTTTTTTGTTTTAGTATTCACCTTCGAAGGCAGATTTCGTATGGGATTCCAAATGGCCAATTTTCAATACACCTATTTTCCGAAGGCTATGAAAATCACATTCTAGACAGGATAATCATAATACGATCACGGGAAAGAGTGGTCATAGGCTATACGATCATCATACAACTGGTTTTGGTGACAAATATTTATTTTTGATGACCTGAAAAAAAAACGTTTCTGGGTTTTTCCCTTACTGGAAGCACGGAAAAAAAAGAGAAACGGTTTTTTTCGGCGCCGTCAAAACTGAAAGCACGGAAAAAAAACAGAAACGTTTTATTTCAGCGCCATCAAAACTGAATATTTTTCACCGAAACAAGTTGCATGATGATCGTATAGCCTATCACCACTTTCCCCCGTATGTATATTTTGAATGTCTTGTCTAGAGTGTGATTTGCATAGCCTTCGGAAAATAAGTGTATTGCAAATTGACCAATTGGAATCCCATCCGAAAACTGCCTTCGAAGGAGAATATCAAACAAAAAAGACACGATAAACCAAAAGACGCAAACAAGAATTTTCATGTTTACTCGCGGCACCGTCGGACACAAACGGAGTGTGATTTGATGCCTTCGTTCTTACAGTAAAGGTATCGGCGGAATTAAAAAACAAATGCAGGTCTATCTCAGATGCGGACCCCTGTATTTGGCACTCAGGAATATTCTATTTCACTGCTTATTATGCTTAAGTGTATTGCTTTTCATCGAGTAGCTGTTAACGTTGCCAGATAAACATAAAAGTGCCGAATGTTTTCTGCGACGCCAATGTCATGGGCCAGGGGGATTTTCCTCGAGAACTCTAGAGTCTCACGCAAGTGGAGCAGATGCGCCTTGACAAATTCTGCACCATCATGCGCATGTACCGCCTGAAGGGAGGGCCGAGGGAGTGCTCGGCGCACGTCGTCGACGTTAGTTTGTTTTAGTTTTTTTTCCACCACCAATGCAGACACGTTGACGACAGTTACTAATACCCTATTGCGCGAGTTCGCACAGACGGCTATACTATATTATTTTGCTGAACCTTGCATATATATATGACGTGTTAAACATGCAAGCTGTGCCGCTGACGGTGACGCTCCAATGATAATACTGCAAACATCTCGGAGCTCCTCAACATTATGTTTGTCGTGCCCAACGGACATTTACCAACGGCGAATGGCTTCGTCGATCAAAATTGTGTGATTCGTAAATTGCTGCTCTGGCCAGTGAGAGGAATCTTACTAACGGCATTGTGGCTTGCACTCGGACGAGCACACACCACGGGCTTTGTAGTCATGCGTGACTTCATAGCACACCACCGATATGATATACCGTACATGTAAACAATGGTACCGGCAAAAATTGCAAAACGGGCAAAAACAAGCAAGAGTATACTCGATAGGTCGGTTTTACCTGCCATTTCCAAAGCAATGTTCCATTCACATCCAGCTTCCACGCAGTGAAGTCCACTTTTCCTAGGTTAGCTGCATTCCAATCACCACGTGTCGTTCCGGCCAATATTATTGAACCGTCGGTGGTCATCGCCAGTGCCTTAGCATCATCATCTGCTGTGGTGCCGTCCTGACCGATAGTAACGAAGTTCACGAGTTTTGAATAGCCAACGGCTTGGATCTTTGCACTTGAGAGCGTTGAGAAACACAGTCCCTACACTACTGTATATCAGGTATTCACGGCTTGAAAATTTAGGAAGCAACAAAAAACGTATAGTTTAATCGGATACGTCGCCTTCCAACGATGTCGGACGTGTTTCGCTCTCGTACATGTGATGGTATGGGGTAAATATCGCGAGGTTCAAACAACCTCCAAGGAATGTCACATTAAGAAGTGTACGTATTCACCCTTCTATACCGGAAATCGATACACCCCAGCCGAGTGTATTAGCCGCAGGGCTGGGTTCGTTAACATACATATATTGTGAGGGCACAATCCCATTGTAGTTCACACGTTACACGCTTCATTCTCTTACCTCCCACTGCCACAGCAAAGTGCCATTAGTATCAAGCTTGGTGGCTTTAAACGCGTGGTTTTCCAGTTCACTTCCAACGATGACGACGGATTCGTCTTCTGCCATAGCGATGGCATGCACGAAGTCGTTTTCCCCAGTTCCATGCTGTCGCACACAGCAATTACACAAGTGGTCGCACTGAACTGAGAGGTTCATCAGTGCACATTGCGGATACTCAGAAGTGCGCGTTTATTTTGTGTGTCAATCGACACAGCATAATCAACTTACAAGTAGCACTACGTGGGTTGAATTAAGCGGTCGGAGGCGAGCTAGACGATGATGCGTCATGTGGCTGGGGGTTGTGCTTTGGTCGTGCGGCATGGTAAAACACCAGCCGATTCACCGGAGGCCGATATAGGAGATTCCGAGCCATGCTACGGCAGAGGGGACACCTTCAGGAGTAAAATGGTTTTAGTGGACGGGGCTTCCTCGTAAACTAAGGAATATTATCCTTATATATGTTCAATCCTATTTATGTTTTGGTCTATGTTGTATCCAGCCTTCAGACGAAATATGGACCCCCAGATATATGTATGGTGCGCCCTATACGATTAAGAAAAATTGAAGTTTAAGCTCGTTGATTGTGGGTTGCTCGTTATTGTTTCATAGGAAATGCCGTTTTCGGGAGAGCGACGATTTGAGCTTCTCATCTTACGATCCTGCAGAATTTGAACTACCCCCTAACGTAGCTCGACCCTCAACCAGTTTACGACGCTGTCGGACTGGTCCACCTCGCTCGTGAGTGATAGGTATCCTATCCTCTCTGGTATAGCACAACTATACACTCGTTTGATGGAACGTTTGTCATCGTTCCCCAGCAACAAGATGCATTAGTATCTACATTGCGTAGTGGCCTACTGGAATGGCACAGGTTGCCTTAAGTCGTTTAGTTTTGGACGTAGATGTTTCTTGATTCTGTTTTTCTTCCGAAAATAGTTTTCCTCTACGGCTTTGGGACCGCAATCGACAAAAGAAAACAGCTTGTGACCTTTGCTGTGGCAAAACCCACACAAGGCTCTGCTTGTTTGTTTCAGTCCTAAAACCTGCCCGACGCAGCCAATTTTGTTTTTCTCCGACACACCACAGTTCGCACACCGCCGAGTGATCGCCTCACAGGGCTCGGGTCGATACAGAACTTGGACGGTGCATGCTCCATTAAGCAATGAGGTGTCGGTGAGAGCAGTTCCCATGTTTTTTTAGTTGCTTACAAACCCTATTACGCAATATTTAATGGCTGGGTTGTACATTATTAATAGTACGTCAGCTAAAGGACCTGGTGCTGTTTTTTTGTTCATTCTGGTGTTGTGACGCATACTATGTACCACGACTTGTTTCATACCGTACATAATAACAAGCATGCTACGTTTGCCTACAATACTTCAGGCAATTTGCTCCTGAAACAGACTACGTGAATTTGGTGTAGGATTTTCCCTTGCGGCGCTCAATAGGTTACAGGTTTGAGGCATTTGTTCAGGCATTTTACCACTTGAAACCAAACTACTTGAAATTTGTGCAGGATTTGCTTTTGGGGCGCTGAACAAAAAGTTTCACGCACAGACAGTTTTCCGGGCTTTTTGCATATTCACCCAAATTTGCTTGAAATGTGTATGGGGTTTGTCTCGGGCGCCGAAAACGTTAGGTGGAATTCAAAGCTCAAGCTCTACATGTCGAGGGCCAACCGAAACAATACAATATTACTGCTGACGAGTTGCGTACGGGCATATATCATACATGCTGTATGATATCTCAAACGCAGCTCATACAGAATAATTTGCAATCGTTTTCAAAACCAACGGAAACCCAAAAAGCGCGGGGTATATGAATAATGTTTGCCATTTCATAATGTGAAGCTGTTACTTCAGTCATACGATTCACATAAACCTATAACAGTCATTAATCATCCCTGAATACTAGACAAAGGTATAGTGATAATACTGCCGTCCCCCAAAATCATTGGCTTTACGGACTCCTCACCGACGTTTCGCCAATGAAAGCCGAAAGGGGGACACGTACTTGTGCCTTTCAGTCAACTCTAGGTTCCCCTGTTTGATGGAAAGATCGACACCACTCATACCTCAACATGCTTCCGAACGACCGGCCCACAAAATCGTGGGGTACAAATTGCTTCTTTGGTAGATATGTCAAGGGCGGCCGAGGATTTGGATATCATACACCTAACCCCCCCCCCCCCCCCCCCCCCCAGAGGCCGAAAAAAATTTTTTTTTACCACTTTTGTTTTTTTTTTTCGTGTACGAATATACCTTGTGTATACCGGTGGTGTATCCGGTGTATCCAGCAGGGTGTGTCGGTCAGTATCGGTGTATGTTTGGTGTAACAGCTAGTATACCGGACAGATGCAAACCCTCGCAGCAAGTCAAATAACGTACGAGTAACATCACATCTCCGACAGATAGGTACAGGATATTTACAGAAGCAGTAAGATTGTCTACTCGTACCAGGTGGTTCGTGCAACACGGCGCTCAGTGTCACGTCCCCACACAGAACCAACATAAAACAACCCGAGCAACGATTCGCAGTGTTCTACCAGGTTATACTGCTGTAGCGCCGGTCAAAAATAAATATTCTCCGCCGTACAGCAGCAGTGCAGTATTAAGGAGGTACTAATATAATACTACTGTAGTACCGCACGTAGGGCAGACCGGGGCAATTACTCGTACAAGTAGTGCTACCGAGATATAGTAGTATCGAGATTGTGAGTAAAAGGGTCTACCCACACCAGTATGAATACATACGTGGCTCGTCTAAATACGGCATCCAAGTCCCCACCCAGAAACACACGAAGCAACGGCTTGCAATGTTCGACTGCTGTAGCTGCGGGAAGCGCTACGAGTACTGCTTGCTGCTGTAGTACCAAGATTCACCTGTGCGAGCAAGCATGCTGCTGCACCTCGGTGGTAAGGGAAGGCAACATGGTTATATGAGGTACCACAGGTACGTACCGGTATATACGAGTTATGATACCAGATACCAGGTACTCTATACTCGAAGTATACGATATAGGGCAGGGCGAGTATAGGGCATCAAGGCGGCGACCACTACTGGACTTGACTGGACTGATAAGAGGCCCCGTCCGTCGCGACCTTCTTCAGGCAGTGCTTATCCATCCAAGCCTGTGGACCCACGGCTCTTCGGGACCTTCTGGTCCACCTTCGATCGAGCTCATAGCTCCTTTGTACCGCTCACTACTCTCCCTCGACTCTCCTGCTGCAGTCGCTGCCTCTCTACGCAGCTGCAGCTCATAGGCCTGCGGCCGCCCCTGGTATTGTAGTAGTATGGAAGGCCTTGTATCAAGCAGGGGGGGGGGGGGGCGGCCCTCTACCTCCCCTGTGTTCAGTTTTATATAGGTATTGTATAGGCGTAGAGGGAGGGGATGGTCTCAGGTACCCCCCCCCCCTGTCAAAACGTAAAAGTTGAACAATTTGACGTGAGGTGTCGAAAAAAAATTTTTCGACTACCCTTGGATATGTAGTCATTAAACTTCAAAGTTTCGTTACTGCTGCTCACGAGCAGCTTTCAGGCGTTTGGGTTGAGCATGCGCTTAAACTTGTTCCACACGACGTAGCTCCAGGAGCGTTTTGTTGAGTAAGGTTCAAAGCGATGTGGAATGCTAGACGAAACGCATCGCCCTGCTTCCTCCATGCACCCGTCCACTGCAAGGTGGATACGAAATTTACACCACCACTCATGCCGTGAGCGTCACCATATCGTTCTCTTCACATCATTGTGAAAGCGACGGGGTTTTTTCACGGGTCGTTTTCACGCGCAGGATGGAGAACCCAGATGTATCAGGATGATGTGTGGTGTTTAGGTCAATGGCAACTCGAGTTAGACTGCGCGATGAAGGCGAAGGGACCTATCTAGGTTTTGTAACGTTTTCTTCGGTTAACTTGTTTTTGAGGCGACGAGAACGGATGGAACAAGTAGTAAGTGTTCTCCAGTTTCAACGCTGCAAAGTAGGTCGTGGTACGATAAAGGTAGCATTGTTTTACTGAGACCTTTTCTCAATCGTCGGGCTCCCGAACCCAGAATCATCGAAATTTCGAACCCAGAATCATCGAAATTTCAGTCTTAGCGTTGAATTTGTTTTCCTACCGCACTTGGTTTATGGGCGTAGGCATCGGTTAGCACTTTGCTTTTGGGCCCGAAATCAACCTTTTGCTCACTTGTGGAGCTCCTCAAGCGAGGAACGCAGCAAAAACATGGTGCACCTCTACGGTAGCACGCGTCTGTTGTTAAGGCTACCTACCTCGCCCTCCCTGTAGAACCGCCACATTCAAGGCGTTTCATTGCGATCTACCCTGTTTCAGTGACCACACTCGGGTTTTTGGCATTATTTACCTGCCACCTCCACAAAATATCTCCCCGGGCGTCCACCTTGAATGCTGCCGCGTCATACTTTCCATTGCTCGTAGCGTTCCAATCTCCACGCGTACTGCCTGCGAACACATAAGTCCCATTCCTACCGATTGTGGCACCAGTAAGATGGTCGGTTTCCGTCGTTCCTGCCTGCGAAGCATATACAGCATGGACCGACGCCCCAGAGAATATCATATCAAAACAGGTAATAAGTCATATATCATGAAAATCGGAGAATACGCGCACCCGTGTTTGATCGTTGTTTATATATTTTTGCTCTCGCTTGTTTTGGCGCACCTCTGTTCTTTCCCTTTCATCCATGCAATATCACGGATCCCCGTGCGCAAGTCAAATATAATCGTTTCGTTTTTGTCGTGTTTTCGCATCCTTATATGCCCATCCTCTTGTGTGTATTATGCATACACATACACAGGTTGGGTTGGCGTCGGTCGGCAACTCCACTGCAGAACATGCCGCTCACGACATGAACTAGACAACCAGGGCATATGCCGTTGTTTTTTAGTTTGGCGGTCGCGGCGGTCGATTTAGATATTTTGTGCCACCCGAACTTTACTGCGAACGCGGGGAGGGATCGCACCACGTACCTGGTATTATATTTTAATAAGGCACCCGCGAGGCAGTTACATAGTAACTCCCTTGCTGTTTCGTGAATGGGTACCCCTGGAAATTCTCTCGAGATAGGGACCTCACGCAACATAGCACCGACAGTTGTTTTACTTGATGAAGATGCTGATTGTGTCTGCATGTTTATGTCGGCACTTTTCATTAAGTTCTCATAATTTTATTTGTCTACTACGTTGTACTCTAACATATTCTCATGATTTGTTCTGTCTACTAGGTTGTACACTGATAAAAAATAATGATTTGGTAGTCGTACACGGGTCTCGAACCCCGGACGTGTGTGTTTGCAAGCCCATATTGCACCTTTCACTCTACTCGTTCAAGTTGTATGCACAACCAGTTCATTTTATTTCTGTAGTACGAGCTTGTTCAGGCATATCACCGAATAATTGGTCAGTCAAGAGTGCCGCATGCAACAGCATCTCCAATGTCACATATAATGTGTATCATACTGACCGCCATGAACCGCAAAAGAGTGTGACATCGCCAGGTGTTTGTTAAAGGGCCTGAAACTGGCGCTACCGCCAAAATGTGGCCCGACCAATCATAGGCCTTCAAAGTGGTCAAAAATAGTCAGGCGTTCCGAAACATGTTTTCCCCTCATTTAATTTTTCTGAACAAGACGCTTCCAGGTGGTTCAAGGGATGTTTGCACAAACTTTCACGCAAATATTCGAAGATGTGACTGCGTATGGTCATATTAAGTCATATTCAACGCCCGAAATCGATTATATACTGAAACTAAGTAAATACGAGGCAACGGCTATTTTTGCACTTTTACCACAGGAACGCCCAAATGTCCACGCCGTTTTTAGGAGATAGACCCTGAAATTTGGTACACGTGTTTTATGCGCCCTACCCGAGCCTTTTACGAATGTTTTTTGTTTTTGGACAGAGGTTTTGGATCTCTTTCGACCCATATTTCCCAAAAAAATACAAAACAAACAATATCTGACCAAAAAAAAAAAAAAAAAACATCCTTTGGAATCTCGTGTAGGGCGCATAAAACACGTGTGCCAAATGTCAGGGTCTATCTCCGAAAACCGGCGTGGACATTGGCCTCTGAGTAAATATTCTGTGGTATACTTGAACCAGCCTGTAGGTGTATTGCAACTCTAACGAAGCCGAACAAAGAGAGTGAAAAGGTCTCGAACCCCGGACGTTTGTGCTGGCTAAGTCCCTTTACCGCCTGCTGCTCTACTCGGACAAGTTGTGTATACGTCCGGTTTTTCTTTTATAATATAGTTGACTGTTTTGTGACCTATTTTGTACATTTCGTAGACGTACCAATATGCGACGTACATATATCTGGTGTATTGGCAGTAACTGCACAGGAAAATTGAGCTTCAACTGCGTATGGCGCTCCTTTTTATTGCTTTTCATCGAGCAGCTAGCTGTTAAGGGTGCCAGCGAAACAGGAAAGTGCCAAAGGCTTCCTGCAACGCCAAGGACATGGTAAGGGGACAACTCGTGCACCGGATGCTTGGCACAGCCTCGCTCACGAAGAGCGGTGGGTCGAGAGTCGCGATGCCATGAGGCCGCAGGTAGAAGAAGAAGAATAAATATATATATCAATTATATTATGTTAACTAACTGTTGTGAGCAAGGGGGCCTCTCATCCCCAAGCTCTATGACCCTTGAGAACAGGGCAAACAATATGTGACCCATCCCGGGAAACATAATTCAATCAATCCATCTTCGTTGATGAATTGCAGTCACACAACCAAGGTTATTGTACTAATACGGCAATGTCACGTATCATACATTTCAGGAATATCACATCAGACTTTGATACGAGTAAATCCCACACGCCCCCTGCTCGTGACACAGTCCTGATAACTTCCGTCCAGTCAAAATACCAAAAACGAAACCTACGCATCAAAAATACCTTTTATGATAACGCCTTGAAATCTCAAAATAAAACAAATCAGTCCGAATACCAGAAATTCAAGCATATTATTTCAAACTCAGATACCAAAAATCTAAACCATACTGGCTCAAACTTCAACAATCTTCCAAGACACTCAGCTGCCGAAACTAGAGCGTAAGGCTGCGATAATCAGACGGCCATCAGCTCGGTGTCAATAGGTTGATAACAAGTTTATGTCCATTATGACAACGTCAGAGTCACAAAAACCCACTCAAAAATCAAAAACCAATCCCGAAGGATCAATAATCAATCTCGAAAAACTCAATCAAAAATCAAAAACCAATCCCGAAGGATCAATAATCCATCTCGAAAAACCAATCAAAAACAAAACCAATCCCGAAGGATCAATAATCAATCTCGAAAAACCCAATCAAAAATAAAAAACCAACCCCGAAGGATCAATAATCAATCTCGAAAAACCCAATAAAAAAAACAACGATCAGCTCGAATATAGATATACCAACATATTACACCTCCGTGGCTAAATCCTCCGACTTTTCAAAAATGAAAGTGGTACAGCTTAACGAATATGCGTCTTGCACATAAACTTCAAATCCATAAGGACGCTCATGGAGACGTACAGCAATATCTTGTACTATCTAACTCCTCCCTACGTGAGTGTTCTCTATGCAGTGTTCATCATATTATTGAAAAAATAACCAAAGCTTGCATACTGAGGCCAGCGATAAAAAACACAGGTCGTACGAGTACGTATTCGTAGAAATAACGGTTGTAATGTGGATGTGAAGAAACACACACACGCACATCCATCGATACGCCAGGAAAATTCTACTGGTAATCCTTGGTATTTGGTATATGTACGCCAAGTATAGAGATCTCCGGATCGGTCGTACGTGAGACAAGGGGGCGTTACAACCGACAACTCCCACATGTATGCATACCTCCTACGTGCAAGAAACACAGCAGTGTACGTAACTCAAAACCATAACACAAGAAACACAGCAGTGTACGTAACTCAAAACCATAACACTCTACTCGTACGAGTACGTACGTTGACAGACAATTGATAGCTGAAAAATAGACAAAGGTCTTCAAAGCTTCTATCAGCTATTGTACGTCCATAAAAAACTGCTCAATGAAAAAGTAAACCTGAAAATCTCGGTAGTGGCTGGTAGATGGTGGTCTTCTTCTCACGAACGCGTGCTCGAAGTGGACATCGCCTGCGCCTGCTGCTGGTCTCCGATCCCCAGTCGATGCTCCGTGCCTTCCATCCAGTCCCCATGCTCCTCCCCACTGTCTTCCTTCCGATCCCCCATTCCTCATCCCCTTCCCAATCACCAGGCTCCGGAGGTGGAAGCGACCCCTGCTGCTGTCGGTGGTTCTGCTCCACCCCATCGCCCATCTCCTCCTGCCCCGTCAATGTCGCCTCACGCTCCAACTCGTGCTGTTCGTCGCCGTTCCACGCCTCTACCAGTTTCCTCCCTCTCACCAGATCCTTCCCCTCGCTCCGTACCACCATGCACCTTTTTCCATCTCGTTCCGCTTCCACCTTCTCACTACCAATCACTGCTGTCTCCTCCTCGTTGCCTTTCTCAACGTGTATAAACGTCTCGACTTGTTGTC
The DNA here is from genome assembly GCA_008828725.1 of Saccharina japonica. Classification (NCBI taxonomy): domain Eukaryota; class Phaeophyceae; order Laminariales; family Laminariaceae; genus Saccharina; species Saccharina japonica. Next base: position 352,315 of record MEHQ01002285.1, on the reverse strand, counting down.
GCTGGTCCTGAATTGCTGTCTTCCTATAGGCCTGGACTGGGTCGGTGGCGGATATGGTGTCGCTGCCCGGTATCTTGACCTGGGCTTGGTGCGTGTTCTCATTCCTACCTACTTCCTCTTGTACATGGGCTGCGGTTGCGCAATATCCGACTCTCAGCTGTTCTAAGTACTCGGTGATGGCTTGTTGCTGTTGGTTCACTGTGAGCGTGTCAAATGACCGTATGTCTATTTCGCACCTTGCGCCCGATTTGACGAGACGCTTATGCTCTTCAATCCACCTCTGTTGCTTCTGCTGTTTCTCCTCCTGCCGTTTTGCGGCCGCTTCCGCTGCCGCTGCGGTTGCTGCTGCTGCTGCTGCTGCTGCTGCTGCTGCTGCTGCTGTTGCTGCCGCTGCTGCCGCTGCTGCCGGTGCTCGTACTACTCCCTGTAGTTCATGCCACTCCTCCGGAGTCCACTTCCCCAGTCCGACGTCTGCCCATTCTTGATGTCTTCTTTCTTGCTCGATGATCTTGGTCATCCAGGGAAGCTCCTCGCCGATTATCTTAAAGCCCCCCATGGTGCTGCAAACGTGCCCGAGCTCCCGTGACAAAACGTCTTATTCCCGCTAGCGTAAGGGGACAACTCGTGCACCGGATGCTTGGCACAGCCTCGCTCACGAAGAGCGGTGGGTCGAGAGTCGGGATGCCATGAGGCCGCAGGTAGAAGAAGAAGAATACAAATATATATCAATTATATTATGTTAACTAAAACTGTTGTGAGCAAGTGGGCCTCTCATCCCCAAGCTCTATGACCCTTGAGAACAGGTCAAACAATATGTGACCCATCCCGGGAAACATAATTCACTCAATCCATCTTCGTTGATGAATTGCAGTCACACAACCAAGGTTATTGTACTAATACGGCAATGTCACGTATCATACATTTCAGGAATATCACATCAGATTTTGATACGAGTAAATCCCACACATGGGCCCCGGGGGTGTTCCTCCAGAGCCCCAGGGCCTCACGCACGTGGAGCAGATGCTCTTTGCTATAGCCTGGGCCATCATGCGCGTATACCTCCTAAAGGGAGGGCAGAGGGTGTTCTTGGGGCTCGTCGTCGACGTTTTTTTGTTTTGTCCTGTTTTTTCCCCATCAATGCACACAAGTTGACGACAGTTACTAATATCCTGCTGCCCGAGTTCTTAGCGACAGGTATGCTTTCTTCGATTAAGTTGATACTGACATGTAAATGCAAGAAGGTTTTCCCCACAAGCAGTTCTCAGTGGGAAGCACCTCAACTCTTCATGCGACTTGCCGAATACCTCACGGCACTTCGCGCTTCGTGCTAGCGATGCCTTCCTGGTCGGTGCACACCCGACATGCTCCGACCGGGCATTATAGGGGTGCGAGGGTCTATGATATTATTACTACGGCCATGCATGATGATGAGTACCCTCACGCCGTGCGTTCTCGCCGATCCAATGCAAACAACGTGCATTTCTACGTGTGCACCGCTGCGGTTCCGTGCATAAACGGCGGAGTCCCGATTATACACCCTACCGCGATAAAACTAACCAGAATTGCGACAAACATTACGTTCTGAAGTCGCGGCTTAATATTATCTCGGAGCAAACCTAACGCACACCTGTCCGAATTCAATGACCCCTGGGCATAAATTCGAACAAATCGCTACGTCTTTGCGATGTTTCCGCACTCCTGTACGTTCTTTCCGATCCGCGCGAAACGTATTACGATCCTCTCTCTGTTCTTAGAACGGTAACATCTATTTGTAGGTATACGTACGGGCTGGTCCGGCCAAGACAAGAACGCCTCATTCAAATGCACTTTCGGGGCTCAGTTGTTCGAATTTGAATGTGAAATTTGGTGTGGGGACACTTCATTGTAGAACACAACTATTTAAGCGTACGCCCCAGAAAAACAAAATGTTCGTGGGGGGGTCAAGACGGTTTCAATATAAATCCAGTTGGTATTTTGGACAAAATATAGGCGAAAACAAAAAGGAAAGTCACGGGGTGCACGCTTCAATGCCTGCGCAAATGCAGTTTAATCACGTGTCAAAATTTCATGTCCAAATTCGAACAATTGAATCCAGAAACCAGATTTTTGTGCCGCTCATCGTACTATCCAAACTTTGTATGGGGATCTTGCGCTCGCGATATCTCGTGATCGAAAACGAAATAGGCAAGAGCAAAGGTGTCGATTTTTTCGTAATACTTTAAGGAGTTTCCACGCCGAGTTTCACCGTCACCCGGATATTTTTAGAGATGTAAGTACCGAAAATCTCCGAGTGTGATGGGATTTACTCGAAATAAAATTTCTCGACGAAAATAAATCGGATTCCAGAAATTGAAACGTTTGCGTGTGCGTTATAGGCTCAACAACACATCTGCCAATTTGGAGTTATTAAGTTCCAAAACGGGTGTGAAAACGCCAATTAAATGAATGTTACTGTCTAGGCTGGACAAGCTCGTAGTGCTTGCCATTCGTACAGTCATGTATGTATGCGGCGCAGTACTGAACGTCCAAGGAAACTGGTCCTTTATTTATACATAATTGTCAGGCGTTTAGATAAAAACGCGCATTTTCCGATAGTGTCCCCTGTCTTTTTACGCCAGGGCTGTCTGTCGAGGCATTTTCCTTGACTTCGGTCAAGGGGTGAAAGTCCTGTCTCCCGACATATTTGCCCCAACTTCTCCTTTTGTATTGTTAATAATTTATAGTCGCAGTACGTGTACGAATATATAGAACCAAGGAAAATTCCCAGAATAATCTTCCTAGTACCCAGCTCGTTACGAATGTGACGAGATTTGAAGAGGTCGTGTGTGCTACTGCTCCGCAGGGTATTCTTCCTCCGGTATTGTATTACTAAGGAAGCCATTCATTCTAAAATATATAAATATCTAGAGGGCTTTTCTCAAGGCGCGTATATAGCTTAGTAATTTGTGGCACCATAGCGATAGGGCATGAATATGAGAGAACATTTTATCACGATTTTTTATTGAACGAAGTTGTTTTGCCTTTAACGGCTCCAGTAATCTACGGTGGTGGTGGTGGTAGATAAAGTAAGGGCGGCGGCCAAAAACAGGTACACCTGGTCCGCTCGGGGCCAAAAACAGGTGCATACTAAAATCAAGTTTAAAACGCACCCCACAAACCTGCCTTTCCTTGCAACACAAAGTAGAGTTTTTTCATGTTCTTCGCGCTCGCCCGGTGGCTACGTACACGAGTAGCTGCTATTAATAGTACGAGGAACGAACGCCTGCTGCTGTATTCTCCCTGCTCAGCTTGCGACACCCCTGGTATTCCAAGTCAACCACAATCCCGAAGGGGAGCCTTCTATGTCGTATTATTCGGCGGAGGTGTGCAGGCAGATATGTGTGTCGCTCGAGTGGCGTGTGGTGCGAGGTGCGAAGGGAGGAGGGGGTCTCCGCGTACGTCGGCGTTAGTATAGAAGGGGCATAGAGTGGAACTATGAAGGGCTTAAAAACGACAAAAAAAAAGGTGAAAGTCAAACCGAGTAGACAAACTCAGGTGTACATGGGCTTTAATGAGGCAAAAACAGGTACAACGAGTTTTGGACCAATGGCAGGGCACGTAGAATGCGTTTTTTACTTGAGTTTAAGTATGTACCTGTTTTTGGCCGCAAAAGGACCAGGTATACCTTTTTTTGGCCGCTGCCCATAAAGCAATACAGGGGGAAAAAAAGGTATACAACATCTTCATATTTTTCTCTTCTTCGTACAACACCGAGGAGCCACCACCCCCTTCGCGAAGCGAGCCCACAGCCTCGTCCACGACATTGCGGCTTACGATGACACGGCATTGCATTGTCTACGCTGTCTACTGAGATGCAATGTAGTATATTTGCGACGTGGGTTTGTGACCACATAAATATTATGCATACATACAAGGCATCTATCTACGATGAAGGGTCAGCACAAGCACTGGTTGTGCTGGAATTCGACAGGCAGGATACACGGCTTGATGCCTCGTGACATACAGCAGAAGGAGTACGTAGTCGTGTAGCGTGTGTTGTATTTGCCATGTATATTGTACACCAGTGATTGCGGGAAAGAGGCTGGAGTGTACGTATAATGGGGAAACTGGTACACGGGGTATGGCTGCGTCACGGAAACGGGTGGTCGGTGCTTCGGATCCCCATGAGAGGGAGAGAAAAATACGCGATGGAAAATTGCGTACCTTATTATTTTCCCACTGAAGATAAAGTACTGCTGTTAATAGCCCTCGAACGAACCGAGAAATATGTAACCCAATAGCGATTCATATTAAGCTGGAACAAAAAAAGTTGAAAATACCGAAAATAACCTCAAAATAACTGCCCAGAGTAGGGCAACGTATCACCCGCAACACAGGAGTTTGGGACTGTCGATCACCCCAATCATTCTACGAACCTACCCCGGCCAATACCTGGTTTATATCGCCTGGTCATGTACCTAGGCTCCAAGGAAAATTACAGGTTACACTAATGTATGGATCAACTATAAATTCCGATACTATAATTTATGACGGAAGACCTTTATTACCCAACACGTATATATAATACGTACCAAAAAAATGGAGAATGCATTACAACTATACGACCTCTTCCCTGTCGGGTTATTGTATTACCACTGCGGCAAGGCAAGACTGCTTGTGGCGACTAAACACCGAAAACATATAGGAACTGCCGTATCCCTATGAAATACACCGGGTACAACAGCTCATTGTATATATATGAGAACACGCAACACCTGCTTTACTCATCGTATACATATGTGTGTGTGTGTTCTTCACATTAAACCTTCCTTTCTACCCGTCGACATCCAGCGCACCCAGTGTCCGTGCCGATTCATCATCCTAAAAAGGTACCAGTTCTGTGGTCACAAAACTACGACACAGAGATACTACACTCAGTGCAGTAAGCAGAGCAGACAATGCAATGCCATATGCGACAGGCAAGACCTACCCTGCTAGCAATCCAGGTGCATGCAAGAGAAAAAAAAAGAGAAAAGAAAGAAAAAGCGAAAAGGAAAAATAATAGAAAGTAAACATACTGAAGCAAATCAAAATTCAAGCAACCAAACAAAAGCATGACAAAATGAAAAGAAAACAAAAACACGCAACACCTGCACAAAAAAAAATATATATATACCTATGTTTACTAAAGTACGAGCAACATTTGGTCCTATTTTTACTACGGTCATCCGGAATAGTAGTACAGGCTACCTGTGTTATTTCAGAGTGATCTTATTGATGGAGCCGCAGATTTGATGCGTTGTCGCCGCAAAAACAGGCTGAAATAAGAAAGACAGGCTAATATCTAGGGGGAAACTACAAAATCCAGAGTCGTTATCTTGAAATTGAGGTGGAAAGCACCCTCTCTCAGATACGGGCTCCAGCCTGGGCCAGATGTCCTGTTTATTTTTAGGTTTCCCAGCGTGTCCTGTCCCAGCTTGTACCCGTGGGGCAAAAAAAGTAAAATAAACTATCTACTTATGGATACGACGTAGTGATATTAATATTGGTATGGCCACGGAAGGCACGTCAACATATATATGCTGGTAAGTTTCCGTCATTGTTTTAGGGTGTCCGATGTGGTGAAAGTAAAATTCGCATGTGACGTACCGCAAGCAGTAAGTAGGGGGGGCTCGGAGTTCAAAATGTTCTTCAAAATATCCAGCTGTTAACCCCTTAAGAACTGGTCCCCCGTTTTTGGGGACAAACTACTTGGAGTTAGTGTGGGATATATTTTTTCAGTTCTGAATGGGTTAATGACTTTACTGTTACGGGGAGCGAACTGCCGCCGATGATGCCAGACGCATGCTATATATATACCGTAGAGGTGCATTTTTTGTTTCTGAGGATGGCCACTTGAGGAGCTCTATGCCTCGCGCGAAAACCGTTTTCGACGAAACCAAAAAGTTCTATCCGATAAAAAACTCCCGTGCCCTCAAGCGTCAAACCAAACGTAGTGCAAAATTAGAAAGATATTCGGGCGAATTCGGGTGAAGGCGCCCCTTCATCCCGAAAGCATTTCCTCAGCAAAGTCGTGCTACATCTATCGTACCACGCGTCGCCGCGCAGATTGCACCATTTACTTGCAAAATGGCAGGGCCGTGTGTAACCGGGCACCCTGGCCCTGAAGGCCTTCGCCCCGTGTGGATACCCAGCTTGTAATACTACGTACAGTGAAGGACACCTGCGATTGAGAAACAGGAAATCTGGTCCAGGCTGGATTTCATATTTTGAGAGAGGGTGCTTTCTACACTAATTTCAAATAACGACTCCCAACTTTCCTATTTTCCCTCTGAGTCTCAGCCTGGCTTTTTTTGTTAGCCTGTTTCTTATTCGGTGTCCTGTACTGTATACAATACGTAATTATCAGCGTTCCGATATGGACTAGACAGCAGGTCGAACGATTTCAACGGTTTTGAAGAGGTGTGTGTGTTTTCACCTTATTGGGACTTTATCGGTGATAACCGACAACAACAACAACAACAACAACAACAAATGAATGACGATTGCTTCCAGAAACGGCCACCACTGCGTGCTTCGGGGGATGATGCCAAGTCGACGCCCGACTCACTCTCACGGCAAGGAGTCGCACGGTACCGTCACATCGTGACCATATCCGTACCTTTGCTGGATTAGTACGCTACTCGTATACGGTTTATGCTACACATTATATAGGACCAAATACTGTTACGAGGAAAAAGAGGTAATAGTATAGATTTTTGTTTGTACCGTAGGTCCTATCGACTATGGTCCCTCGTAATAGTACATAATATTCAAGCTATGTTGTTTTTATCGCTACCCCAGCGCCCCAAATGGTAGCCCTTTCTACCCGTCGACATCCAGCACACCCAGCGCCCGCGCCGATTCCCACGTAAGGACACCGATACTACCAATAGTGAGTACATGGTACCTGGTATGCAAGGGGAGCTGGAACAATTACTACGCGCGAGCCTATAACGCGGATGACATCTGCTGGTGCGATTGGAGGTGTGACAATTGGGTGCCATCGAGTTAACGCCAAGTCACAATTTAACTATCGTAGTACGGTACCTGAAACTCCCAGACTTGCTCCGGCATCCTTCTCCGTGCCGTGGCGCTTATCTGTCGCTGTGGGAGAGAAGAGCAGCAATGAACCTGTTAGCCCTCTTCGTCAGCGAGGGGTGCACTGTACCCGGCACAGCAGGCGTAACGGGCGCTTCGAATATGAAGGAAATTTTCTACGTGCAGTCTACGCCGAAAAGGCCAACGGTCTGGTGTTCGGAAAATATTTCAAACGGCTTCCCCTAGAGTGTGTTATTTATTCATTTTAAACCGTTTTTTGTGCCCGGAACATCCAGCGCACCGCCGAATCATCCTAGAAACCCCTTCCGTGGTCAGTTTTGCTTGGTTCGAGTCGTTTCCATGTAATATTGTCCTATATCTCCACCGCGGGAAGCATGAAACATTCTTGATTTGATTTTTTTTGTCTTTTTTGTTTGTTCGTTTTCTTGTGCTGTTTTGTTTTGTTTCGTTTATTTTGCCTTTTCGCTTTGTTGTTGATTTTATCTCTTCTACGCAGCTGGATTGCTAGCAGGATAGGTTGATCCTGTCGTGTGCGGCATTGTATTGTGTGCTCTGGTTACTGCATTGCAGTCTTGTAGTATCTATGTTTCGTAGTTTTTTGGCCACATAATACCTGGTATCTCTGTAGGATGAAGAATTGAAACGGGCACTGAGTTTGCTGGATGTGGACGGGTAAAAAGGTCGGTTTCATATTAATAACGCACACACCCATGGTCTTCTTCTACATATTACAGGGGTTCAGTATTCAAGTACACGCAAGCAATGCGTTGCAAAGTGGTATCGTTTATACGTCGTAGTGTTGTGACCACGTGACTGGTATATCGCTAGGATAAGAAATCCTGGCGGACCTCGGCGGTGTGTATGTGGGTCTGCTGTTCACAGCAGTATACTGTCCTTTCTGACCGTGGACATCCAGCATAGTGTCCGTTCCCATTCTTATTCCAAGCGAGATATCAGTCATGAGGGCATCAAACTACGACATAGAGATACTACATTGCAATGCAGTAAGCAGAGTAGGCAATACAATGCATTATAGGACAGGAACGACCTACCCTGCGATCAATCCAGCTGGGCGTAATGTAAAACAGAAAAGCAAAAGCGAAAGCGAAAAGCGAAAAGGGAAGAAATAAATATGCTAAATTTAATAAAGAGCAGTGGCCAAAATCGGGTATACCCGATGGGTTTGTGGCCAAAACAGGGTACAATTGTATTTTAGTGACCGCGATGACCCGAGGGCGCCATCTCATTGGCCAGCGCAGGCCACCACTCGACGCTGGCCACAAACCCATCGGGTATACCCGATTTTGGCTACTCACCTCCCAAGAGGTACCCGATAATTGTACCCACCCACCCGAAAATGGCCGGGCTGTTCGACCACCACGGCTCAACAGCCCACCACGCACCAGGCGACGATTACTACGTACCACGCACCTGCGTACCAGGTACGTATCACGGCGTATTACGACGTATCAAGTCGAGTTCCGGCCGAGTCCCAACCTGTTACCGACGGATCCATCTGCTCTACGAGCTACTATATTACTGCTGCTGTGCTGTGCGGTGGCTGGTGGCTCGTCGAGGAGGGAGAGAAAGAGCGGTGCTTTTTGGGTGGGAGAGGGAGCGAATCAACTACTACTACTGGTGTGCCGTGATGGGGTGGCTTTTGGTTGTGAGAGGGAGAGATAGCACTGTGAACCAACCACTACGGCTGGGCCGTGTTTTGAACCACTACTGCTGTGCCGTGTTTCGAAGTGGCACCACTACTGCTGTGCAGTGTTTCGAGGTGGCAAGTTTGGTTGGGTGTGAGAGGCTGCGCGAATCAACCAAATCATGGATACTTGTCGAGCAGATGGATGGATATCTATCAAGCAGATGGTTCCGTCGGTAACAGGGCTGGCTGGGCCTTGGATTTCGATGAAATTAGTCGTAATCGTCGTCTGGTGCGTGGTGGGCTGTTGGGCCGTGATGGTCGAACAGCCTGGCCATTTTCGGGTAGGTGGGTACAATTATCGGGTACCTCTTGGGGGGTGAGTAGCCAAAATCGGGTATACCCGATGGGTTTGTGGCCAGCGTCGGGTGGTGGCCTGCGCTGGCCAATGAGATGGCGCCCTGGGGTCGTCGCGGTCACTAAAATTCAATGGTACCCTGTTTTGGCCACAAACCCATCGGGTATACCCGATTTTGGCCACTGCTCTTTAATAAATAAAACAGATGAACAAATATACCATCATACAAAACAATACCAAACTAAAAAGAAAGAGACCGTCATGCTTCCGGCGGAGAAGATGTGACAAGACATTAAAATATGTAAGTACAAATACAAATACAAATACAAATCAAACAACGCAAACAATGGAAAACTGAAAATTAAAAAAGAAATGACAGGCAACCGAGCGAGGCAGATTTTGTACCTGTAGTACCTCGGGAGTACAGATAGGTTGTAGAAACTAGTCGGTCTGGTACCTTGCTACCTTGTATGCCATCTCCTTTTCCTGCTTTCGTCAACCACGGGTCCCCCTCTGAACCGTTCCCCCCTCCGTTTTTTTCGTCTCTGGCGCCACCCATGCAACGGAGGTGTGTGACGCTTCCTATTAATACTAAATTACACTTGGTCTTCGTGCCAAACACGAAGGACAAAGAAAGAGGAGGAAATATCAAAAACAAGATAAAAACGTACCTATTAATTGCAAGCGTGCGTAAATCCGCCCTTCAGTGTGGATTATTGAGATCTGCCTCGCTTTATTCTACTGTTTTTCGTGTGGTACATTTTTTTCATTTTTGTTTCCGATTTTTAACACTAACCCTAACCCTGACTCGAGTTAGGGTTAGGGTCAATAGTGCTAAAATAGGAAACAAAAATGTAAGAAAATGCCGCACACTGAAAACTCAATAAAATAGCCGCAGTTAGGGTTAGGGTTAGTGTTAAATTATAAAACAAAAATGAATGTACAAAAATGTCCTACGCTAAAACAGTATACAAACGCGAGGAATATCTCATAAATCTGCCCTGCAGGGGGGAATTACGCTCGCTGATTAACCGCTACTAAAATAGTAAAACGATAGAAGAAGATCTGAAAAAATACGGAGGAAGGACAGAAAACACGACCACGACATAATTAAAATGAATCCATAATAATTCCAAGGGTTATGGCATCGCTGTAGTGCCCCCGTTGAGGAGCTGCGACAAACCGAAACAAAAAGCAAAGAAAATGCATACAGACAAAACAAAACAACGAAGCCAAAACGAAAAATGCCGTTTCTTCTGCCTTTTTTTCCTGGTTCATACACGGACCCCTTGTGACTCTACTTTTTGTTACTTTGTTTTTATAGGTATTGCAGGCGGGTGTCGAGTAGATTATTATGCAGGCGAATGACAAAAGGCATGTGGAACAGAGGCTACCGAAAACGAGTTACAGCAGTACAACTCGAGTATGTTCTACCAAGGTGTTTGGTACCGAGTACATCGAGTATCCGCAGAAAAAATATGGCCCTAGAGAAAATATCATAGGATTAAAGCAGAGAGGTCTTCTGTACGAAATAAATGTGTAACTGTACGTTTCATCGTGGTTTTACACCATTCACTCTCTGGGTCGCGGAGATGGGTTCGTCTTTGTTCCAGATACAGTAATGATAATGTATACCAGATACAGTACAGGACGCCTTATAAGAAATAGGAAAGCTGGTCCAGGCTGTATTTATTGTTCGAACGAGGGTGACGACTCCCGAATATATTATATTCATCTAAACATCAGCCTGGATTTTTTGTTGATCTGTTTCTTATCAGGTGTACTGTATTTTGGGGAATAATGAACAACAAAAGCGCGATTTTTGAGGTAGGCGTACAATATCATTATCGAAGGCACACATAACTTTGGCTTCGGAATAGTACGCCTGATGGTACATACTGCTATATGTGCTATTAAATTTACGTTTTCCTCATGTATTTCGTCCTCATATTTTGTAGATATACGAGAGTAATACATCGTACTTCGATGTACGCTTAATATATAATACAAGCGCAAAAATCGGCGCGCTTCGCGCGTTTGTTTTTTCCTATTGGGCTGCGCCAAGCGAAGGCTGTGTATGGCGATCCATGTGGAATGACAACTACTCCAAAACCAAGTAGATTTGTTATATCGTGTTCAACCAACTTGCTGAATCTCCTTGCTCCCATTGGTGAGGAACCCTGGCTTCACGAACTTCATCCCACAACGCCAATCAGCTATGACCCCGTGGTGTTTGGATTATCACACCGCAAAAGGCGGTATCCACTTGGGGGATTACTGTTATAATCCCCGTGTTGTCGGAGTTTTAGATGTGCGGACATATTCATGGTCCGGGGATAACACTTTACCCTCCCCGGGTGGAGCTGACTCCACGAACCTCAGCCATCCAGTGATGGAGCCAGTGGGGTTGAGGTTTCCAAACCGTGCAGGGCGGTATCGGCACAGGGATCACATATTTCATACCCGATTTGTCCGCGTGGAAATGTATAGAAGGATTAATTATCTGGCGGTAGGATAATATCCTCCCCGCACGCGGCATACGCTCAAAGATACCCCAGCCAGTCAGTGATAGGGTCAGTGGGGTTGGGGTTTCCACATCGTGCGCGGCCGTGTCGACCCGGGGGACCTCGGTTTTCCTCCTCGTTTTTTCGGAATTGTAGACGTCTGAAGAGATTTCCGAACCGGGTATGGGGCGGTTTCGTCCCCGGGTGGCGCTGACTATACTTCCGAGCCCCAGTCAATCAGCGATCGGGCGGTCGGGCTGGGGTTTCCACACCGTGTGGGGCGTTTTCGAGCCAGGGGGTCGTTTTTTCGTCCCCGGGTGGTCAGAGTTTTAAAGATACGAAAGCATTTCCCAACCGGGGATGGGGACCTATCGTTCCCGGGTGAGGATTTGTGGATGCATGTCGGGATTTCCGATCCAGGGATGATACTCTGTCGTCCTTTGGTGGCTATGGCTTTGTACACGAGCCCCAGCCAATCAGCGATCGGCCGGTATGGCTGCAGTTTCCACACCGTGACCAGCGGTACCAACTCGGAAGATCTCGGTTTTCGTCCACGGGCTGTTGAAGTTGTACATGTATGGAGAGATTAATGAACCGGGGACCGGGCGATTTTGTCCCCGGTGGAGCTGGCTTTATTTTCGAGCCCCAGCCAACCAGCGATCAGCCGGTGGGGCTGGGGTTTCCACACCTTGCGGGGCGGTATCGACCCGGGAGGTCGTTTTTTCGTCCCGGGGTGGTGGGAGTTGTAGGTATACGTAGGCATTTCCAAACCGGGGATGGAGACCAATCGTCCCGGGGTGAGTAGTTGTGGATTTTTTGGGGAACTACCGATCCGGGGATGATACTCCCTCGTCCCCGGGCGTCTCTGGCTTTGTATACGAGCCCCAGCCAATCAGCGATCGGGCGGTTTGGCTGGGGATTCCACACCGTGGCCGGCGGTGTCGACCCGGGAGATCTCGGTTTTCGTCCCCGGGCTATTACAGTTGTACATGTATGGAGGGATTCCCAAACCGGGAATGGGTCCCTATCGTCCCCGGGTGGCGCGGGCAATATTTTCGGGGCCCAGCCAATCAGCGATCGTCCGGTCGGGCTGGGGTTTCCACACCTTGCGGGGCGGTTTCGACCCGGGGGGGGGGGCTAATTTTTGTCCCCAGGTGGTCGAAGTTGTAGGTATACGGAGGCATTTCCAAACCGGGAATGGGTACCAATCGTCCCCTGGTGAGGAGTTGAGGATTTATGGCGGGACTTGCGATCAGGGGGTCATACTCTGTCGTCCCTGGATGGCTTTGGCGTTGTATACGAGCCCCAGGCAATCAGCGATCGGCCGGTGTGGCTGGGGTTTCCACACCGTGCGCGGCGGTGTCGACCCGGGGGATCTTGGTTTTCGTCTCCGTGCTGATGGAGTTGTAAATGTATGGAGGGATTTCCGATCCGGGGATGTGGCCCTATCGTCCCCGGTTGGCGCTCGCTATTTTTTCAAGTCCCAGCCAATCCGCGATCGGACGGTTGGGCTGGGGTTTCTACACTTTGCGGGGCAGTTTCGAGCCGGGGGACCGTTGCTTCGTCCCCGGATGGTTGGGGTTGGAGAGATAAGGAGGGATGCTCGAACCGGGGATGGGGCCCTATCGTCCCCGGGTGGCGCTGGCTATATTTTCGAGCCGCAACTATTCAGTGATCGGTCGGTTGGGCTGGGGTTTTTACACCGTGCGAGGCGGTTTCGAGCCGGGGGATCATATTTTTCGTCCCCGGGTGGTTGGAGTTGTAGAGATACGGAGGAATGTCCGAACAGGGGATGGGGCCCTACCGTCCCCGGGTGCCGTGGGACTGGGGGGTCCCCCCGAGGGGTAACTCCCGCCGGGCGCGCCGCGGCCCCTGATTGGCCGAAGGCGGGCTGGGGGCCCCCCTTGACCAATGGGCGTCGGGTTCGGAAAACGCAGGGATGAAATGTAATCCGTATTATATTATAATACCTGGTAGTGTGGATGGGGGTGGATGGAATTCTACAGCAGTAGATGGAATGAAGAAAAACAAGAATTCCCCCTACAGTATTAATATCGCAGTGACATGAGCTGAAGGCTACCAAAGGCTACGTACGTATTCTCGAGGTATTGACAAAATTAAAAGGGTACGTATACATGTGGGAAGACTACTGAAAACTATGTAAATTTCGAAGACGAGAGAGCATGCAACAAAACTGAAACGTGGCATATGTGAGCTGGGCATGTAAATGAAGTAAGGCTATTGAAATGCAGCGCTGTCGTTAACTGGTCGAATAAGACTGTAACGGTTTTCGAGGCGTAGTGTCTGAAAGGTCTGAAGGACTCTGAGCGCTCTAAGTGTCATTATAGAACGTAAAATTTGTATATACCGGGGTTTCAAAGCGGCTTTAATAACAGCCGATTTTCCTAATTGAGAATTGCCTTTCCGATGGGGATGAAAATCGATTTTAGTACTTTGTTGTTTAAGAGTTGTATTTTGCTCACGATCAATATTTGACTTAGGAAATATGTTCCTCGATGGTAGGTATCGATCCAGGAAAAACAAATGACATCGGCCTTGACAGGCTCGAAAAATCAAGGGTTTAAGGGAATTTGCATTTGTGAGCGAGGTCCCTCGCCCATGAATACAATTTTTCTGGGATCCTCGATGTCTTGAGACTGCCGATACCGACTTCGCTTTTTTTTTGTCATCGACGGGTGTCAAAGCTGACATTAGTTTACAGTGAAAAAATGACTGTAAGGGAAGTACATCTCTTACAATTAAAAAAAATCAATATTTTCGATTTTCGTTCTCATCGGAAAGGCAATTCTCAATAAAGAAAATCGGCTGTTCTATGCTGCATTTGCCAGTTCGCAGAACGAGACGGGCGAAAGTCAAGGCGGACCATATTTCATACGATTGAATTACGTGTCCAGTGAGATTTTAGCGTACCCTGGCTGTTGTTGGGTCGGCTTGCGAGGGACTTCTTTTTACAGTAGCAGCAGTGTGTGTTCCAATACAGTACCAGCTAGCTACACGTTTCATATCTATCTTTTCCATTTTCGCTTTTTTTTTTTTTTAAGATACGTCAGCTGTGAGTACGATCAATTGAATGATAGAAACTAATCCTTGCAACCTGCGTACTACGTCAGACACGAGGTTAGGTGTGCTGGCACTGTATTCAAATCTGTAAGTTTGAACGGTAAGTAGTCCGCGCGTGTCCTATATCCATTTATCGTTGAGGATATAGGCCAGTGACTCCCCTGGATGCTTTACCTTTCTCGTCTGCATTTTGTATTTTTCGTTTTTTTTTCGTTTTTTTTCCTTTCGTCTTTTTTCTCCTCCACGAATGTGGACTACTGCCAGTGTTGGTCTCGCCTGACGTATATGCCATCGCATTGTATAATCTGCATGCTGCGATGCAATTCATGTTGGCGGACAGCGTTCGCTTGTGATATTATGGTGGACGTACTAGTCCAGAGGCTTCGCGCGAGGCGCCGTTAGGCATGCTCGTTAGCTTCGCTCGGAAGAAACGTATGATGTTATATACATACAAAGAAGGTTTCTCTGGGCGAAGATGAAAGAAGACGAAATAAAAGATCAGACAGAGATGAGAAGACAGGTTGTGAGCTTGTGTAAATGCGGCCCCCGATGTGCGCAACTGTAAAACCACGGCGCGAACAGTCTCAGTTTGCTAAACCCAGGATGGCGCCTTTGGAAGCCTGCCCCCCCCCGTGGTTTTTGGTATGTCCACGGTGTTCGTTACTTAGTGAGCTGGGTACCAAACATGTTAACCGCCACGACGCAAATAAGCCAAGACAGATAACTCTAAACATGAAGGTCGGTATAAACGTGGTGCAAACACTATCGATTAACGGTACACTGACGGCATGCATGGTTTATTTCATTTTTGGACATACCGAGCCCATGATTGTTTAGCTTGCGCAACTACCCGTAGGCATAGTACTTATAATAACATTGCTTACCCCAACAGAGTTGAAGTCAATCCGGTATGGACGTTTACAGAGTTGAACTGTTTGTATTACACGTACGCCTTGGATGGTATAGGCCGTACAGATGAACAGCACTAAGCACGCATGTCGTCAGAGTACCACTAATCGTTGGTGTGCGCGGCATATTAATGTTGTCGTTGTTTAGAGGGTGTTATCTATTGAGGCTCTTCTCTGCGTCGTTCTGGTGTTCGATAGCCTGCTTGCTAGGTCAAGGACACCGTGATGAGAACAAACGTTTGGGAGGCCGATTTTTCGTAAGCCTCCCACCCCTAGGTTTTGTCAAGATGAGACTACTCGCGTCGTGAGTTTACTGCTGTATACGCGCCGCTGAGGCCGTTCCAATGCACCACGAGGACGACGGTTTCCGATCAAAATAATGCAAGGTCACAAAACAGCCGATATTGCCGATGTAACTTAGGGGCCGTCCTCAACACCACCGCCACCCTTGTCAGGGGCCAACGAAGAAGGGCCGTTTCCCCGTGGTCATGGTGATGCCATCTGCTTGATGTCACCCACTGCACGAGGCCTGGCGGCAGTAAATTGCGTCTGTCTGAAAATAATGGAGAAACACATTGTATCACTGTAAACAGTGTACAACGTAACAACCATAGCCCCTGCTACTACACTCCAACTGCACTTGAAGTACATGGCCCTCGCACGAATTGCAGACAGGCTGAGCACAACGACGAACCGCATTGAATTCAGAAAGGTGGTTAGTATATACGTATTCGAATGGGCTGGCCGCTTACCTAGGTTGTATGTGCTGTCTCTGTCCCAGGTCGCGTTTGTAGGGTTTAGTGGTTTATTCGGGTGTTGGTAGAGACAGGCAAGGCCGCCGAGATGACGGTCTCAGAATGTTCTTTGGACGACACCCCGTCTACAAGTTGCAAGAAAAGGGGTCTCCTGAGCTTTTAATAATGGAAAGTGATGCAACTTTCAGTTGAAGGCCAACTTGTGTAACCGGCCATATGCTGCGACTTCTAGCGTTTGAGCCACTCACAGGTACGATCTCCCTTTCACACATCATAAAATGCTCCAGGAAGCTCTTTTTCAGAGTGCAGTGCGCCGTTTACCCATTGAAACGTTGGAGCTGCCTGCGAATGTATATTCTTGGCTTTCGCCCACATGGAGTTGTTTAGGAGAAGTCGAAATACAACAAGCAGTGAGGGACACCCCCGCTTTCGGAGGCGTTTCTGTTGGTCTGCGCTAATCTTTTGTTACAATGTTCCGCTTCCATGTCGTTTATACCTTCGTGTGGACACCCATCGCATTTTGTTCGAATTACCTTGCTACTTTCGACTGGTATGTTGTTCACCAGTCTTCGTGGTACGTCTTGCACCGCTCTACTGTCAGTATTTATAAAGCAGAGCGAAAGCTCAGTCTCTCAGCTACCTTTTTTCTCGCCGGCCTTAGACTTTAACTCTTTCCTCCGCGTGGAACAGGCTTTCGTGACCCCATATATAAACAGCGAATCGACGCATCCCAAGCAAACAGCCATACCGTGCAAGTCTGGAGTGGAAGTGCCAGCGCCAGAACAACATCTGCCTGGCACAGCAATAAAACGGCAGAGGCAACATTACATACGGTTTGATACAGCGAGCGAGGTGGGTGCGACGTATACCTGTTGATGGCCCTGACTAGACAGCAAAAGACTTGCAGTAAGAGGATATATTTGTGGTCAAAATGGTGGGTGTAATATTGTTTTGCCAGTTATGTCTGCGTGGAAATGAGGTCGAATCTGCTAACTGTTGCTTGGCTGTGCGTCTAGGGGCTGTCTTCGCGTCAAAACCCACCAGGCCGCGGCCCTGGATGCTATGTTATCTTCGACTAACACTTTGAAACAAACGTGTACACCGAAGCAGTTTCTCAAATATTTTTTGTATTTTCCTCAAAGCGAAGAGTAAAATTTCATTCACGTTACGAGTATGTGTGTACAGTAGTACATCATGTTGGTGTATCTACCGTTCAACGCGCCTGCAACGCACTGGTCCAGCGTGCAAGGTTCCCCTTGTCACAGTAGTACGCGGTTCACAAGTCAGGCAGGTGCCTAACCAGGGGCCCAAGTCCAGGCATCTCGACCCGGTGTGTTTGGCTCTGGAACAATATAAGGAGTGCGCCGACTCACAGGTAGTGCCGAGAGACGAAACGGTGACGTTCGTACCCTCTCCTAATTATAGTTTCCCAGAAATAACGAAAATTCTAGGTCTTCGGAAGAACCATCTTAATACTGTTTTAACCTACCTTAATATACACTTAGCATAACTAACGCGTAGTTGGCAATTTCAAATATTCATACTGACAATGATACTGGGTTGGCAAGCCCGTTGTGTGCAGGGAATATCCCTTTGCATATGTATATATCACACTCAGTCTACAGGGGTGGTCATCTGAGAAACATATTGTTTATTTCAGGAACATTCCTGATGCGTTCAATTTCTTCGTAGAATCATAAAAATATTGCACAGCCCAGAACTGTGGTAATAATATTCCGTCGGGCATGATATTTCTGGGAACTTTACATATTACTAATAGTGTGGTCAGGCTTGTGGTTGGGGTTAGGGTTAAGGTCAGGTGTTCTACACCCGTACATTGATCCAATATGTTACCGGATGATTTGTTAAGAGCCCTCGCCCAGAATGCAGATACAAATGCACAACCAAAGGCACTTCGCCGCTCCGATCGAATTAACGATATAGGAGTCCTGTTCAGTAACCCGATCACATGGTGCTCTTCTCTATCCAATGCCTGCGTGATTTGAACACTTTTGGCCGCACACAGTCCTTCGATATGTCAGCAAAGAGAGGGTGTCTCTTCGCAGAGCAAAACAATCGCTGTGCAAGTCGGTTACCCAGCGGCGTGCACTAAGAAATGGAATAGGTCCAGAGGCGCGCTGGAACCGCCACTAAGAAACGGCTACGGACTATCGCAAGATGTACATCAACACCATATATATGAGTAAGTATGTCGTTTTTTGTTCAACGCTTTGAGCCTGCGGTGCGTTCGCTCCTAAGACTTGTTGGGTCGTTACAGCAGTAGAAACACGCAATGTTGCTGGAAAATTCGAGCTTATCTGTAACGAGCCGGTACGTGCGCACCGACCGCAGGGTCCAATCGTTCAAACAAATGAGACGTGCATGTTACGACGTTGCTGCACGTCTTGCAATGGTCCACAGCCGTTGATTATGGGCGGTTTCAGCCTGCCTCTGATTATTTTGCCATTCTTCGCGAACGAGGCTGGATAACGGATTGACGGTGTTTTTTCCAGTTCACAGAGACACGCCTTGCTGGCAGACCGGAGGATAGTCTAACGACCGCAATGATTCAAATGACGCCGGCATCAGCTAGAAGCGGGTACCACGTGCTTCGGTTGCCGAAACTGGCCTCCTCTTTCGTCAAATGGATCGGCGGGGCAAAGTGTCTTTGTGAGTTTACTAATTAAATACTTAAACGTTTCGGGATTTTTCCTCGAAAAAATAGTCACATACTAATATAACACCCTGAGAGTAATACTGTTACAGTACCTATTTCCATTTTCTTACAAACAACATTATTACACGTCAGAGATGAGCACCACGATTTTGTATACCTGTGGTATGGCGCAACGCAAGCACAGCTTTATTGATATTAGCTTATTCAGCGTCTGAATGTTTTTATAGAATCCACATAGCGTTACACCTTGTCGATCTGGACGCCAGAAACCAACGGACATTTTAGGCGTCTCGGTGGTGTATAAATATCAGGCAACCTGTGTGTCGACTACATACTGCTGCTATGCATTGAACTATCATATATATGTTCATCCTTTACACATACAGGTACCGATTCACGTTTATCCCCCACATTTTCGAGGCCAGCCTTGACACATCCCCGGCCTCTCAGCCTACTTTGGAAAATATGGAAATCTAATTGCGCGAAAACAAATATTGGAATTTTTGGGGGAAAGTCGCTCGATAAGAACGACCCATATTAGCTCTTAAATGCTGAAGGGGAAACTCGCTTTTCGGGATCGTTTCTGGAAAATGTTTATTCTTTGTTTCTTCGAGTCGTTTGTTTGATTCATCCAGAAAACAAGGGGGGCTGCTCTACGCACGTAGCATCATGCGCGGACAATGAGTACTCGCCTTACACGCGGAACGTGATCGCACCAAGTTTTCGAGGCTTTATGCATCATTGCTCGGAGAGTGGCAGTTGTCGAGGTTGAGACACGCAGTTGAACTGTGCCTGGACCACTCTACCGCAATGCGTCATCCTCACCAATTTGTGTGCATTTGTTTTTACTTTTGTCTTGCGCCTGCGCAGCAGCATCCGCGACCGATGTCAACTCACCTTCAATTTACGGAACGATGGGGTTTTCTTCGTAGTTGCAAGTCGTACTGCACGACCATTTTGTATTTGCAAGTCGCACTGCACCGATTTAACATCGTCTTCTATGTGATTACTCTTTCGTCTGATCTACTTTCTCAAGCGAGCGTGGCGGGCGGCGAATAGCCGCACGCAGGGTGCAGCATTGTATAGTGTATAGCATACCATTACACAGTGCAAATGTTTGTATAACGTATACATTGTACCTCTTGGCGTTGCCGGTGAACAATAACTCCATTCGACAAAAAAAGCTTCCCGCAAACGTGAGGCGTCACGTTATCTGTCAATGCACTGATGTTGAACATTGCCGCTAGTGCTGTGTGTGTGATGGCCCCGAAACGGTGTCGGTCAAGTGACATGGCCGACCAGAACAGACCGGAAATGCTGCATATCGAAACATATTTTTATTCAAAAAGTATAGTGTAGAATCCTATCAGCTTTCTTGGTCGATTGGCGATCAGGGTCGGGATGATATATGACATGTCTGTTGCACCGTTAACCACGCAAACGCAAAACGTCATCTAGCGGTATGGGTCGTCGGTGGCGTTGGTTGTGTGCCGACCTAACTCAGTGAGACATCAATACCTTAAAACGCCGATGCACACGATTAATGATTTCCGGCACACGCCCGATAACTTACGTATAAGATAAGTATCCAGTACCAGCCACAATAATAATAGTAGTTGTATGCACACCCTCAACGCAGTCTATCCTCGCAGTCTATATATAGATACTGTGCGGGCAACATATACATGTTTTAAGGAAATGGAAAAATGTATTGTCATTGTCTGTGCAATGCAGTGCAAATGTGCTCCATACATGAAAACGTTGTCCTTTACGGTTGCCGAAACCGACCCTTTTCGAGATTGAAGTTCGGGCTGTTTCTTAATAAGCGTTCTTCTGACAAGTGTTATCGGTAGATTCCGCAGTGCAAAGGTCAACACACGCGGGCATATGTCGCACACAATACGGACTCCCACGACCACCGCCAGAGGTCCCACGGGCGCATCTTATGAGGTAATGCTGTGTGGGAGGGTCCTGGGGCTGTTGGTACGTACAGGAATTTCCCTTCAAGGATGTCGCTGTTGTTGGTGGATGTGCCAATGTTTGTGTGTAAAGAAGCAAGCATAAAACAACACGCCGTGGTTTCAACGATGGCCTGAGATAGAACAAATTTCGCGTCTTCGGTGACGTTTGTTTTTGTTTTTGTTTTTCTGGTGCATCCTTGAAATACGTAGAGTTTTTGGTAGATAGCCAGTTCGACGTTTTCGAGACAAACAATGACGCATGAACAGATTTTACTATTCTCTAGGCAAGACAATGAACTTATAATCAAGGACAACAAGATGTTGTGATAGCCATGATAATCTCATTAATGTTGTTGTGTATAATCTATGTATTTGTAATTGTTAAGATAGGTTTACGGTTTTAGCCTGTCTTGCTTACGGCCAGTTTGGAAACATTGAAAAAAAGGAGAAAACTGTCATCTTGATCAGAAGTTCACATTCTACGCCGAACCGTTTGGATGATCATATTATTATGATATGGCCACAAAAGTCCTCGATTGGCGGTTCAGTATCGTATGTAGAATGTCTTTTCCCCATAGCACAGCACTATTTTGCCTCGAGAAGGGCCATTTTTTATCTTGACATGTAATCATGTATTTAACTTATACCACAGAGAGGAAAAACAAAGGAAATGAAAACGCGCGCCTGCATGTTTACTCGCGGCATCATCGCGTGAATAGAAAACGGCATGTGAGTTGTCGGCTTGACAAATACAACCCAAAAGTTGCGTAGTAAGAAACAAAACCCTACCGCCCGGGTAGAAACTACTTTTGACCCGATCCAGCACAGAGGCTTTCAAACATTTAATTGCTATTAGCCGTGTCTGTAGATGTGCAACCTTACTCAGGTGCCGTGTCCCTCAACGAAGCTTTATCAGGTACTCCAAGACACGTCTGCAGAACATTTCCAAGTGAAATAAAAATGAAAAATGAGTGCGCACAGATCAACAAATTTGAATCAATATTACACTGAACGATACTAAAATAGTATAGAACAATGAATACGGGGCAATGCCATAAATATTGCACTTTTACTACATACAGGAAGGCACTGCACATCCACGCCGTTGATCAGTGAATATATCATCAAGTTCCTGAACACCGTTGATCGGTTAATATCTCATCAAATTCCTGAACACTAATATATACGAATGCGTTGTCTTCGTGTAACTTTAATCGCTGAAATACTGGGAATGCTTACGTCGAAGACTCCCTTATTCAAAGAAAAAAACGTGAAGCTGTCGAAAAACAGAAAATATAGTCACCCCTGTTCTTTTGTGCGGGTTGGCAGTAGCACATATATATAGAATACATTAATTATATGAAGCATATGTGACGTGTGCTGCCGTAGGAGTTGAACGAAATACCGTGGGTGACTCTCACATGCGGAGCTTTCAATATCTTCGATGGATTAAATATTAATTATCAAGACCAGCCATGCCATGGCCTACTGTAGATATACAACTAAAAACAACATTTAGACTTTATCTGCCTTCCGAAGATATTCGGTAGTTTCCCTTGTGTTTAAACATATCAGTCGGAACACTTCTGGGGCAAACATATTATTGAAGCTCCTATCATAGCACCGGTCCAGGTTCCGAGAGGCGGCTTGGTCTCCCGGCAACAAAAATGACAGCAGAATTAAACGTGAACCAATTTATGGAACGTAGGCAAATGTCAGGCGCTCAAACAAATCACGTTGGAACGCCACTGACCCCTCAAACGTCCACGCGGTATTGCCCAATGCAAGGCTTACACGTTTCTAGCACCTTTTGGTACTCACAAGGAGGAGGCAAAAACGCAATCGGCCATCTTCTCAGTTTTTTTCACCGACCCAAACGTGTTATAACACCGGCGATTTAACGAAAGTTTAAACGAACAGGATAGCGGTTGGTCTTGTTCACCTACGAACATAAATACTGATCGGGGGATCAACCGAGATACATATGACTTGTCTTGAAATACGTGGATACTATGGTCGAGAGTGCGCCCGGCTACCCGAAACATGGCTCCGGCTCGAAACATCAAACAGACACTATAAGCCTGTAGCAAACATGCTTTGCAGGTACGCGTCGTCTTCATATATATCAAATGAAAGAAAACACCCTTTATCGAATGTAGTGCTATAGGTTAGGCGCGTTCAACCGCAGACCGTCACGACGACTGTTGTCTATATAAGCTACAACACTGAATTGAAGGTGACTACAATCTACCCAGACGTTTGCCGCAGACAAGCATCGACGACGAAATCTTAAGCTGGAAGTGGGTTGTGTCGAGCTCCTTTTGCGACTCGAGGGTTGGACGTGTTGATGTCGGACGTTTCAAACGCGACAAGGCAAAGTGAATATACTCGAGACTAACGAGTGCATGGTAGCCTACGACATCCGGCCGAGAGTGTTTTACCCTTAAACATACGCGTTTGCTATCTGCCTTTCAGTGGTGGTAATGATTCAACACGTCTCTGGCGGTTTTCATTTATTTCGCTTAGCGGCAATAGGGCGGCAAAAACCATAAATGAAACAAAACCAATACTACGAGTACGCTAGTTGTGGGGGGTTATTGCGACTTCTCTGTAATCGATATGTGTCGCCAATGAAGTTAACCCGCCGTTATGTATAACACACTACCACTGCTGTTG
Source organism: Saccharina japonica (assembly GCA_008828725.1). Taxonomy (NCBI): domain Eukaryota; class Phaeophyceae; order Laminariales; family Laminariaceae; genus Saccharina; species Saccharina japonica. The sequence goes on along the minus strand of MEHQ01002285.1, from coordinate 328,670 downwards.
CTGCTGCTGCTACTAGTTCTACTACAACTACTACAGTACCCCTACTGCTCCTGCTACTCCTGCGAATCATACTAACCATGCTACCCCTGCTAGAAGTACAGTAGTCGAACAGGGTGGAATACATTCACGAATGACTGATACCAGGTATGAAGGGCTGGACGGTGTTGGTTTTGCCTGCCACATGCACGTTTTCTCCTTGCAATTGAATGTTTAAGTCAAACGAAACGATGTTGCGCGAAATCAAGTTCCATGGGACGGCGACCTACAGCCATAGCACTATTCAACGACCTAAGTACTCCAGCATCGAACAGTGACTATGTGCAACGTTGCAAACCGTGTATCGGTGTCGTTGCAAGGTATTTTTTAGTTAAAAGCATAATATATACCAATCTCTGGTTGGTATAATGCAAAATCGTTGTCCTGTGCATGTCAGCAGGGTGTCTCGCCTATCACCATAAATAGGTTCCCGATGAGACGTGTAAGCTGGTGGATAACAAGCACCGCTAGGCTCGGTGGTTGCATTGCAGCTCTGTTTCGTTTCAAAACGATAAAGGCCGTGCACATTGACCAACCCCCTGCAACATTCCGCTACCGTGGCGTATAATATGGATTGTTGCTGTCCTTGACAACGCGCAGATAGAACCGACTTGGCCCTGGACAAGTTGACTAATAGCGCTCAACTATGGATACAATCGAGTGCACTGGTACACGTCAATAACAATCCTGGAGGTGGTCTGGCTAGACATGTGCGTGGTCGGCCGGAATATCGGAAGTATGCGTATCATGGTCCGACCTGATACACCAAGTTATACACGGGTTTACCGTCACAAGCTTAAATCACACCTTACCGGAGCTAAGGCCTCGTGCGTCCCGGCGCTGAACGTGCGCACAGTACGGTGGGTTAATATTCAAGTTCGTTTGGCAGACAAAGGTAAAAGGTGGCACAGCAAGCTCAGTTGGCTACCCACAGGATTACGACGGCTACTTGGTGCGTGAGATCGCAGCCGAATCGCGGTTGGGCCATGTCGGACATAGTCCGTGCCGAGGATACCGTTTGGGCCATCGTTCAACCGCTTTGCAAATTGCAAGATCTGGCGGACCGCTCTTGAGATTTTGGTGTTAGGTCCGGGGTTTAACTAGCCTTTAGAAGGCGTTCGATGGCCGCTCTCGTTGAGGCACATACAGTGCGGCGATTGTTTTTACCAACCAATCCACAGGGTTGTGTGGTCCGCTTCGGTGACGCATTTAACGTTTGGGAATAGTTTCAACCAGCCGATCAACGAGGTCAAGTGGCCAGCTTCCCTTGCGTACTTGAATTTTGGTTCTAGCTTTAACTCAGCAGTAGAAGGGATCAAATGGCCGAAATCGCAAACTGATATATCGTTTGGGTCAGCCTTTAATCAGGCAATCGACAAGATTGTATGGCCAGCATCGATGCGTAGCCTGACAGGCGGAGCTAGCTTTCCCCGCCTTACGCATGATATCACATGGCCGGCCTGTAGGCAGGGTCTGGTGTTTGCGTCTTCCATCCGCCAACTAAACCAAGACAAAGTAGACCCGTATTTCGAGCATGATGTTGTGGTCTCGGTACACCTGTATCAAGGTCTCCATCGCGCTGTGTTGCCAAACTCGCTGCGGTATCTGTTGCTCGGGTTCGGCATCAACCAGCCCATCGAAGAGGTAGTTTGGCCTGCCTCATTGAGTCACTTGAGGTTCGGGCATTGCTTCGACCATCCAATCGCGGGAGGCACGTGGCCGGCTTCGCTTTGCCATTTAGCGTTCGCAACACGCTTCAATCAATCTATCGACAAGGTGTTGGGGCCTAGTTCTTTACGGCGATTGAGCTTCGGCGATTGCTTCGACCGACCTATCAATCGAGTCGTGTTGCCGGCCTTGCTCTGGTATTTGGCGTTGGGCAAATGCTTCAATCAACCTATCGACAAGGTGTTGTGGCCGGTCTCGATATTCTGTTTGTCGTTTGGGGCGAGATTTAACCAGCGTGTTGAGCAGGTTGTTTGGCCGAGCAGGCTAAAGGTCGTAGCTTTTGGGGCTGACTTCGGCCAGCCTATCGACGAGGTCAGCTGGCCAGCTTCGTTGCGGCGGGCGTATATTGCCGGTGTAAATCGAATAATTGCATGAGGGAGAGGACGGGTCTTCAATATATTGAATCTAGCGGTTGTCACTAGAACCATCCGTTAGCCAGTCGGTTGAAATTACCGTGCGGCGACCTTCGCAGCATAGGTGACTATTTCGCAGATCTGTGAAACAGCTTTCCAGGCTCAAAGCAATTGTGTGAAAACTATTGTTGGGCAGTAACATCTTCACCCATATGTGATGTCCAAGCAAGGCCCGCGTAGAGGCACAACTATGTGCCTGACTCTCTTTCATGGACCTCTCCAATAGTGAAACTGCCAGTTAGTAGGATACCTTTGTACTCAATGTAGATTTATGTCTACCGAGGAAGAATATAACTCTTGGTTGAGTTGAGCAAAGTATTGTAGTAGGTGATACTTGGAGCTCCTCGTGTTATAGCTTCGACGATACAGCACTAACGATAACCGGGGCTTCGCTTGAATCCATATGTGGGTGGCACGGCCCGTATCCCCGGTTCGGTTTCGCATTTGGGAGTCTTGTTCGGCGATGCTATCCGTCATGTCGGCGTTAGACGAATGCTACGACCGTGGTGCACTATGATATGTCTGAGCTCTCCTCGTTAGGAGCGTTAAACCTCACCGAAACAAGTTTTTTTTCGGACGAAAGTCAAAGTGCTGCTCGATGTCGAATCTCGTGCCCGAAGTATACCCGGAACAATATTGCGACACACGAGACTGAAAATCCAATGGTTTTGGGTGGAAAAGAGCATGATCGTTCAGAAAACGGTTCAGCCTCAAAGTGCTACGTCTATCGTAGCACGCGTCGTTATAGGCTTGGCTGAAACTTTTCACTTCCGTTGGGGTATGTTGGATTATTTTTTTTGACATAAACAAACAATTATATCATGTGACTGAACTTTCAGACACGGGTGGCCTTTATGTAGTGTGTGGACTAACCAATCCAACCAAGCCCATGGACGGGGAGAGGGGGGGGGGGTGAGGTTCCAGAGTTTGAGTTACGCCACCACCCACATTTCCACCAGGGTCATTCATATACGAGGTAAGGTATCTCTGCATTATCGTTTGGGTGCTTTGCTATATGTTTCCGGTTAACACACAGGCGAAAGACCCACACAGTCGGGCGTCACATAAACATGGTATATGCGTTTGGTTGGTGAATGGATCCACCGATGTAAAGTTCAGGCCATGTAGGCGACCAAACCCCGGAGGGTGACGGAGTGAGTTCTAGGCCGACGGGTAACGTAGCCGCATAGTGATGAAGTTTCAGTTGACCATGTACCTAGAGTGAATACATCAATGACGGCCGACATAAGGTCGGTCTCTCATGTATAGGTCAGCCCATATATTGCATCTGAGCGAGTTTTGTTTGTTTGTGATGCTGTGCAACGTTGCATCGTATCGTGCTGAACTTCTTACACAGGTTCGAGTTTGACGTAGAACCTATCCGCAGTGCTTGATACTTTGCTTTAGTGTGTGCCAAGTTTCGTTACTAGGTATTCGTATGATGTATCCTCCGCGTGTCGCCTGACGATTTTGTAGCTTCTTCTACTCAATATGTGCAGGTCGTGACGCACTCGTACATGCGTTCGGTAGATCCTTCGTTTCATCCAGTCTGTGTGTAAGCTTTTCATGGTATATCCCATGACTCGTTCCAATGGCCAATAACAAGTGTAGGTAATCCGCTCGACGGTTATCGGATGTCAAGTGTCTCACGGGCTAGGGGGCATGTAAATGGGACATCCCATAGTATGTTTTCCTTGTCGATTGGATCTTCGATCTGGGATGTGAAAAATTACCACAGCCGACCCGCTTTGGGTCGGACAAGGCACGATGACAGCCTTCAATCTATTCTGTTGATGTAAGCTTTGGAGGGCGAGGCGCGGCACTCAGTATCTTGCACGGTTCATGTAAGCATTCTGCACGGTCTGATGCGCCCAACCAAGTTGCGTATATCGTCAACAAGCGTGATATTTCACGTCTGATGCGCCAAACTACCGACACCATAAATGGTATACGGTGGGGATCGTGAGGTGGGCATCGCCGTTGTCCTTGCCGTGGAACATTTCGTGGGCATCGCCCCGGGCGTTGCAGTGGGTCTTGTCTTGGTCATGGCCGTTGCAGTTGCCGTGGGCTACCATGGCAAGAAAGACGACAACACTTCTACAGAAAATAGCGTGGAAACTGCATCGCCAGTACCAAAGCCGATTGAGCCCATGGGCCATGGCGTGGCATGTCACTATGAACCGTCAAGAAAAGGGCATACATCCGTGCTGACCGTGTGGGTGTCGACCTCAAATGTATCGTACTCGTACGTAAAATATGGATGTGAGAAGGTGTGTACCCAGGTGTGTATAACTATTGAATGGGGTGGTATTGGGGTGGAATATGAACAACATTCGATGAGCGGTGATCTGTGACCGTTTGGGGGAATGTGCTAACTTTGATTGGGCGGTACAACCGACGGACTGGATGACTCCGCGCACTATGCTCTAAGTTCCGAACAGGACATGACCAATCATTTGATGGAGTAACCACTCTGAATGTTGGAGCACTTCTTCCTCGTACGCTCTTTCGATGTACTTCGTATGAAGTGAGAGACGGACGTAATGTGGATACCGTGAGAGAGGAAGAGTTTGGCAGCCACTAGGGAGTAGCCAACATGGGCGGAGCACATCACCAATATTTGGAAGTGGCTATCAGCTCGCCGTGTAATCCTTGTAGCTTTGTCGGTCGTCGCAGTCGGCCTCTCTGCTGCCAAGAGCCCTTCTAAAAGCAAAAACCGGTGTACGAGTGCGATCGAAATTAGGTAGAACATGCCGGTGGCTGCCAAGGAGACATGAAAAGGCCAACACATATGTGGCACAGTCAAGAGGTGTTCGTCAAGCGTAGCGTGTTTTGTAGGAATGCATTTTGTGTGCGCAAGCGAGCATCCACACATACAAAACAAATACCTTTCGAGTACCAGAGATGGACGTCTTGAGACGTACAGTAGCTTTGAAAGTAACCCCAAAGGACTCATTTGAAACAAAATTGATATTCCAACGACATTTAGTAGCTCTTGAGTTGAAACCATTCCTGTATCGCCCCTTGAACAAAACTGTTACGAGACAGAACTCCACCGACCAACTTGCAGCAACGCATACGGATAGCTACGAAACGCTTCATCCACCCACGACAAACAATCGGACAGACAGCCATGAATATAGTATGCCAGACGCTAATCACTCCCTCTTTCGGCTTTGATATTTATTCGCAAGCTGCAGCCACTCCTAAAACGCTACCGAAATTTTCCATGTGCAGTTCCATCTTCGATACACAATTATTGACCCCGACTATCTTCCATCTTTATGAATGTGCTGACTGGGACGAGTGGCTTAGAATGCATGTATTTCCATCGTGGCCCTTCCATTCTGCCAGTCATCTCGACATACACTTCTCTCCCTCGCTTTGCTCGCCCAATACCAGCTTCCACGCAGTAGACACGAGTCAACGGATTTCGATACGTATACATTGTAAGTTCGTCCCGACACGACCTTCGACACGCATGAAGTTCTCATTACAAACACGCTCTCCTTGATCTCTCTCTGGAGTCTTTTGTAGTATTGACTTCTGCGTCACGTGAAGAGGGTTGGTGGGGCGCGTTTCGTGACGTGCACTGGGGGCGGTGTTTTTCTTTTTTCGCGGGCGGCAGAGATGTTTGCAGAAACGGTACACGCATACACGGTATATATTGTTTGAGGCGGGGGGGGGGAGGGGGGTGGCCTTTTGTTCCGGGGAGAAGGCCGGTTGGAAGTGGGCCAGCGGTTGACGCCGGATCGAGATGAATTGCGGTTTCGAGGGTCGAAAGGCGACCGGTTTGCGCAAGGGTGCAGTACTAACTGGAGCCCGAAAAGATACGCTACGGTCAGTAGACGCTGGGGGGGGCGCTGTCGACTTCATCGTCGGGTTAGTGTCGTGTTTTACCTTTTCCGTCCCTCGTCAGCTCCGTTAGTGGTGTTCCGTTGTGGCAATGGCAGGTCGTCGATGCGGACCTAGGCGCAGGCCACGAAGAAGGCGCTGCAACAGGTGGTGTCAGGGGCGGGAGTGCAGACGGAAGAGTATGCGTTGCAATTCTTGAGGATTGGGAGTGCCACGAATCTGTCGGCTGGGGCGCTAAATCCCGAGGTTTTGAAGCGCGAGGGCCGATGGGCGTCGGGGGCATATATGGGGTACGTACAAAATCATGGGAGAGATGCACAGTGGGTGACCGGCGTGATGGTAGACAAAAGTGAAGTTTGCAAGAAGCAGTCAGGGCAAGCGACTAAGTGGGGTGAAGTATAACCCGTAAGACAGCGTTCGAAAGTAGATGTTGTGCGTTGAAGGATGAAATGCAGAAGAGGGGGGCGGGTGGGGTAGGTAATTACGTACGTACACCAAGCCAACCAACATTGTTAGTGGGAGCCCGGCGAATACGGAGTTTACGCCAGATGGAGTTGCAGTTGACTTGCGTGTGTACGGATGTTGGAACGAGGGACTGCGTGAAGGTCAGCCCCGGGTTTTCCCTCTGTCCCCCCCTCTTCGAACGAGGGGTGGAAATGATGAATCGACGCAATTCGAAAGCAAAGTAAAATATAATATTGTCTCCAAGGGGAGCGCAGCGATACGGGGGGGAATTGTTTTTTTTGTACGTACGGAATAACTGACCAATCAGATGGAAAGGATTACCATGTAGCGTGTCACACGTACGTACCGAGTGACGTGTGATAAGTGAAATCAGTACCGAACATACACCTCCCCCGGGATAGCCGTATGGGCTGTGCTGACGAGCAGACATCAAGCAAAGGGCTTCTAAGCCGTCAAGCCAACAGTGCGGGAGGAGTTCAGGAGAGTGTTTTTTTGCTCACCCACTCACTCGTGCTTTTGAGGGAGTCAATGTGTGTGTGGGGGAGATGATTCGTGCAGCAATTCGAAACTTTGAATGATTCAGGTGCCATAAACAGATTAAGTATTTCGCTGCGCAGGCGTGCCATGAGGGCTGATATGACGTCGGGCCGCGGACTATGCGAAGGAACTGTTCTAACCGTTTATGATGCCGCACGAGTGGTCGCCGGGGTCGTTCCAGGGTGAGATCAGTACGTCCACAGACCGAGTGGTGCTCAGGTGACGTGCGCGGAGATCGAACTGAGGAGTAACCAAAAGGTGTTTGTAGGTTTCGAATACACTCTGGTTCGACGGAGTAGGTTACGTTACGTTACTGGCGAACGCTATTTCGAAAAGTGAGCCGTTTCATGTGACGTACATCTTGTCAATGGTTTATGTTCAAATGAGGATTTCCTTGAATATGATTCTGGACGGCCGACGAATACGGGGTGGTAGTTGACGTGCGTGTGTACGGATGTTGGAACGGGGGGCTGCGTGGAGGTCAGCCCCGGGGTTTCCCCCTGGCTCACCATCTTCGAGCGAGGGGTGAAAAATAATCAATTGCCACAGTTCGAAAGCCAAATATATAGTGTGGTCCCGAAAGCAATGAGAGCATACGACATATATGAATACTCGTACAGAAAAACACATACACAAATTATCAAGAGTATGGAGGTCACACATACCATGGTATTCGATAGCACTCTGCTGTTCCGGCGCCCGTTTTGTTTGTTTTACTACGTATTTCCCAAATCCAAAAAGTCCAGAAAAACACGGCCAAAAACACCGCTCGTGGCGCACGTTTTTTTCATACGTTTCATTTTTTGCCTGATATTTGCTGAAATGGCTCAGGTATATTACACCTGCTTGTGGCATTTGCCCTGCAAATATATATATATGATCAAGCAAACTCCCAGAAAAGTATCCATGTGCAATGTGGAAAACCCAGCTCATGAATGTAAAAACGTACATATGTAAAAATACTGCTCCGACCGCTGTGAGTATTGCCAGACCTAACCCTCGTCTAACCGAACCAGGGTTCAAGTGCCGGCAGCACGGCAACCGCTGACTCGGCTACACCTTGGAGGGGATCTGGAAGTACTTTCCGTATGACGATCTAGAGAAAAAGGTGGGTGTCGTTTGTCCCGATCAGAGATGATGCTGCTGTCGTTGTATCGTCCGTGGAGTTGTCGACTCTCAACTACTGTACTGAACAACCAGTACCGCAGTGGGGCGGTTTCATCCGACGTCGATGTGCGTTGGCTAGAATGCAGGTTTCTCTGCCTGCTGCTACGCCCAGTGCATCAACGGGTGGGTGGGTGGGTGGGTGGGCTTGATCCGCCGTACCTTGCACCAGTCCGAAACACGCTACGTGCCTTCTACACGCCCCGCGAGACTAAGTGTGTGCGTACCGTCGTCGCCGGTACGGTCATCACGCTCCAATATTCCTCGGAGACATGCCCCGCTTTGATGTCACACGTGCAACTTTATATATGCGTGTGATGCATGATACACGTACCTGCTGTCACATGCCGGTTGCATCACGACGAGGTATGTGGTACGTGGTATCTTGACCGCGCCGACCCGGTTCATAGGGTACTGTTGGTGAAGATCGACACCTGCCAAGACCCGTCATCCAGTTAATGAGGGCAGACGCCCACAGTTCACGACGGGAGTCAACGGCTCGCCTCATTGCTGGAAGCGTCAAGCAAACGCCCATACCCTACAGTAGGCAAAAGGAGGTTCCTGTTGGGTCGCTGTGCAATTAGTTTTATGCCGGCCAGCGATGTGTTTTTGATAATAGAGCAGTACACGTACATACCAGTCAGTACGTCAATAACTCTGATTGCTTGCGCTACTATACTACTGTACGAGTGTTGTTGATTTTTTTTTTTCCAAAATAGACACACAAAACCCCATATATTTACTTTTTTGTTGACAGTTTTTTTTTTTTTTTTTTTTTTTGGTCCCCCGTAATAGTGTGGATTGAAGCTTTCTGAGACAAAATAATGCCGACGTGTACAAGCAACAACCGTTTTTTTTTTTTTTTTTCCTTCTCATCTATTATCTTCGCACCTGCGTCTTTCTCCCTCCTTATTAATAGTCATAACTCAGATCCGGGGTCACAAAGTAGGCTCCTCTCCCTCCTCCCCCACTAAGGTTCTTGCCTCGGTTTTTATTGCGAGAAGGTTTCAGCACTTTCTTCCCTCGTCAACTTTCGTCGAATTTTGCTTGCCCACGCTATAAAATGCGCTCTCGACAGTCGGTGTCATTTGAGAATAAAAACCTCCATGGGGAGAATCGAACCCTCGACATCCGGCCCTACAGGCTTCGTGGCTACCAGTTAGACCACCGGGGCGACCGTGCCGTATACAGTAATGTGAAGAACACACAGCAAAGAGGGACACGTTTATACGATGTAACACTGTCGTTTAGGTACATACTATTAATAGGAGTCTCTTCCGCACATTACGTCGTTCTTTCCACCCCCGTCGACATCCAGCACACCCACAGCAGCAGTGTCCGTGCCGATCCTTCACTCCTCTAGAGATACAAGCCTCTGCGGTAACGAAACTACGACACAGATACATTACATTGACTCGTATATATAAGCAGAATAGACAATGCACTCTGGCGTGTCGTCGTACTGGTTACGATACACACGACATTGAAAGTAGAGCAAAACCTTATATGATACGCCGATCGGGGGTGAAAAACAACACAATGACTGGGTGTGCTGGAAGTAGAGGAGTATACATGCAGAGGGGTAACTCAAATTAATTAACTACCAGTATATTACATAATGACTAGACATCGTATATATATCATATATACGTACGTACGTGTATATATAGTGTGGAGTAAATACTTGCCTTATTTGCACGCCGGCTTGTTCAGCCGCTATGTACGCTTGCCCTTAATACTTAGCTTTTATAGTGGCGTTAAATGAACGAGGCGGACGCAATACGCCCGACCATAGTTGTGGTCGATGCCACAGGGAACTGCAGAGAACTGCAGAGAACCACAGAGAACGAGGTGTGGTATGTAAGAGCTCTGCGAAAAAAACAAATCCGTTTTTTTTCTTCCAGTTGCAAAAATATTTCTGGCATAATTCCGACCTTCCATGACTCCGTACGTACCGCAAACTGACAGTATTCTACTTGTACTACTGTTGTAGTGCTCACACCTTACTCCCTTAGTAGGTTGAGGGAGCGTAGGTCGTGGGCAGCATGTTTTTGTGAGGAACCGCGTCGATCTGACGCCACGAAACGTCCCTTGTACTCCAAAACGACTCTCCATACCTCTGGTACCTGGTACCCAAATATTAATTTCAAGGACAGATTATCTGGCTGTTGATGCTATTTTAGCTCAGATGTGCGACGCGGACGCAAATCACTACTTCTATGGTAGGCGAACCTTCCTGGGCCTCTAGTTCCACCGTCGGTAGCGTTCTACGCAGCCACAACATAGTATACAGTACCCGCCCGCTCATAAGAAACCAGAAATCGGGCTTAGGCTGACTTTCTTATTTCAGAAATTGGTGTGTCCCACACTAACTTCAGTATAATAGCTGTCGACGTTCTTATTTCTCCCGTAATGTTTAGGCTGAATTTCTTGTGGGGCACTTTCTTGCGGGAGGGCCGGTAGTGTAGTGTAGATACCAAACAGTAGCTCCGAAAGTATCGAAATTTTTGCTGCTGATCAATTTCGTTTCGTGATGCAAACACAGCAGCAATGCCCGTCTGTGCCCTTCCCTGCATATATCGAAGGGCACCGAAACCACCTATTATTGGAGGTCATAACGAACAAACCATACGTTGGCCGGAAAGCTGGTCTGAGCATTAAAACAAGAGGTATGGCGTATTTTGCAAGGAGGCTTTGTACCTACATACTACAGACAGTACGGGACACCTAACAAGGAACAGGCTATTAAAGAGTTTCGGAAAAAAAAATGAAAACAAGAAAGTCGATGCTCATGCTGGTGGTCATGAATGGCGGGGTATTTGTCCAGGATTATTACGACTTGCTCATGTTTGGGGATTATTGCCAAGTCATCATCGACACGACTTTTTTTGCAGCAGGCGAACCGCGAAGTCGAGTGAGAAACATGTGACTACTGCACGAAATGCCATGAACTTCCGGTCGACCACGGTGCTCCACCACCTTCCGCCGTGACCTTCTCCCTCCGCTCCTCCGCCCGTATCAATTTTCCCACGGTCGTTGCCTTCCTCCTTGCCGCCGTCCAACTCATCGAGGTTGCGGGCGTACTCATCGTGCATTTTTTCCCCTTCGTTTCCATTTCCAACAGCGCGAACACATCCTTCACATCCCCACCCCGTCTTGCCCGCCTGGCCTGAAATCAGACCTACCTGCTGCTGTGCTGCTTTCGACACCACAGCAGCAGTATCACGAAGCCACGACTGGATGGGGCAGGCGGCGAGCCCTGCCGCTCTACGATTTAGCGCCGAGTGGGTACTCGCCTCTCCCACATCCTCCTCGCGGTCTCCCAGCTTTGAGGTTGCGTGCCGGTGTTTGTTTGCTCTCGTACGAGTACGTACCCATCATTTCTCCTTCCAGCAGAACACTACTTTCCCCGCCACGGCATCACCAGCCGACCACTCGTTCAAGGAAGATGGCGCGCCCTGTCGCCGTACGCTGTGGTGGCGTGTCATGCATCCCAGGCTGCTGTAGTGGCGGTGCAGGCGCCCTGATACCGCCTGTGCTCTGTACCATGACCACAACCCTGCGCAGCTTGACTGCTCATGCCTGGACTCCATTTTTCGACCCTTTTCTTTGAGCAAGAACGGAAAACAATTTGCCCATGGAAAAAAGGTAGCCGTTAACGTCTTTTATGCGGCGAGGCTTCGGCCGTCTTTGACCAACCACGTCCATGAGCAAGTTTTGTTCCACTTTTTTTTTTTCCGAAACTCTCTATTAGATGGGAAGCAAGGTGGGGGCCGGAGGACGGGAGGATACTACTTCGGTCGTATGGGGAGCAAATATGGTAGGAAGAACATGATGGGATGGGAGGGGAGATCGTGGACGGGAGACATTTCATGATGGGATGGGACGGAATTCCCCGTCCCGTCCCATTCAATATGGGAATTCCCGGCCCGTTGATTCCCATGATAGTCCTTGGCGTATTCCTCGTGAAGCAAAAATCGAGGCATCATGTGCCCTTGTGCAGGGTGATAAATACCGGAACGGGTATATACATACGTAAAATCTACGTAAATACTGCTACTGCTTTGTGCTTCCAGCATCGTATAGCAACTATCAATACTGACTCTGTCAAATATTCAGAACGCCAAGCCGCAAACAGGGGGGATGAACAACATCCATACCTTACAGATAGGGACAATAACTACTGCGCATTCAATGCCACAGCCACCAGTATATCATACGCCCCTCATCAAAGCATTTGTGTACACGTAAACACGCTATTAATCGTGACAGAGTACAACAGACACAGCAGTACGTAACTCAATGCCAAACACCTACGAGCACGTACGATGAGGAAAATATAGCTGAAAAAATGACAAAGTCTTCCACCATGTACCACCTGTCTCAAACAATTAACCTCGCCTCCTCGGAGTCGCTGACGGCGATTTCCGCCGTGCCCCGGTGTCGACCCCAAGAAGAAGCCACACACTCCACCTTTTGCTTGGTCAGCCCCTTTTGTCCTCCCCGCTCTGCTCCTGCGGCTCTGCTCCTCCTGCTCTGCTCCTTCCGCTTCGCTTCATCACCAATGCTTTGCAGTGGATGATGCTGATATGTGCTTCTCCTTCTCACGATCACAGGCCATATGGTAAGGTTGCGGTCGGTAGCTCGACAATCCACTGCGATATCTCGCTCGTGCATTCAGCCTGTCACACAAAGAGGCCTTCTCTGGATGGCTGTGCGCCGCTCTTCTGGCTAGCGCTTCTTCCCTATCTGCTGTTGCCTCTACTTCTGGATGGCTGATGTCGGCGGTTTCTCGCTGATGGTCTGGTACTACTTCTAGACTCGCCTTTGCAGTTGGACTTGGCATACGCTGCTGGAGTGCATTTCAGAGAAAAAAAGGTTTATCGCGTGCTTATTGCTTCTTTGTGATGTTCTTCTATCCCGAGCGTCGCGAAGGGAGATACATCCATGGCGCGTAAAGGCTAGACGCTCGCCGGCTCTCCCTCGACACGAGGCATCAAGGTCGACATTATACTATTACGGAGGACCATAGTAAATAGGATCAAATATTGTTAGTAAAAACAGGTAAATATATAGGTTTTTGTGTGTGCCGTAGGTCCTGTTTACTATAGCCCCCCGTAATAGCATGTTCGGACATCCAGGTGCAGGGGTGCTCGGCGCAGTGCCTTGCTCGCGCAGAGCGGTGGGTGGGTAGACAGTCAAGGATGCCATCAGGCTGTTGGAAAGAGGGAAGAAACACGTATATATCATAACTAAACTAACTGAGAGCAAGGGGCCAACTGGTTCCACTCAACTCTGATACCGCCGAAATCAGATCAAACCAGCGTTGGACTTTGCGGCCGATCTTCGGTTATTATCCGGTTTATTTAACCGGTTTTTGGTAACCAAAACCGGCCTTTTCAAAACCGGTTATTCGGTTATTGAACGTTAACCAACCGGACATAACCGGCTCAGTTATTTCCGGTCGGTTATTGCGTCGCATATCCCCTACCCCGTATAACGCCTCTGTATCTGTATTGAAACCTCTATATATCAGCACAGCAAACTGCAGCAGCACAGAGCACAACAGTAGCCATCGCAAGCATCACAGATCACAACAGCACAGCGAACAGCAGTATAGTGGACCTCGGCGAGGGACAACCAGCACAGCGCCGAACCCGTTGAGCTTTCTGGCGACAGGGCCGACAGCTATGATATAGGCGGAATCGACAGCGATTAACTACCATAAGGCCACTGTGGCTGTCGACCATCCCCTGGGTCCCGCTTTCAATTTTTCGACCAATTTTTTTTTTTTTTTTTACGGTTTCGAATACGGGACTGTCAACTTTCCGCCCAATGAAAGGCTGGCACGTAGGAGATATACAACAAAAATTGCACCAGAGGTATGGCTATCGCTAGGTGGCTTATTTGGGCGGTCAGCACGGCGTGGGCCTGCGGCACCATGGCGACTCCACAAGGTGACGGGACTACCAATTACTCAAATCAAGGCGACTGCTTAAATTTGGCTGTTTTTGGTGCGCTATGTGTTGAGAACCGGATAGCTCTCATTTTTGGATCCGACCGACCCATGTCTGGGCTTAGGGCCCTGCACGATAGAGACACCATTAGGGGCTGGGCGCCCTAGCTAGAGTCCCACTCACAGGTTAGGGTGTTCAAGGCACCGTTGCCTTGTGGGAAGCTGATCGGCTGCCCGCAAAACTTCATTCGGTCACGTACAGGCACTCTTTGGGTACAGAATGTTGTTATTTGGGTCAAAATAAGCCCCTTACCAGCCCGCCGGAGGTACGAAACGCCTCGTGTACATGTCCCGCCTCGCAAACGCCTCTACACATACCTTCCACCGGCGACTTTGAACAATATCGCAGCAAAGGACTCTGCAAGGCCACCTGCTGAGAAACTGGGGCGCGATGCCATTCACAGCAGTAGAAATCCTGATTTTGGTGTTCGATTGTGTTTGAGGCTTTCTTGCGTAGGCTCGGGTAGTCGGACCTCCCCACGCAAAAGGCAGTGTTTTGGACGGCGTTCTTCTCCGTGAGTTGTACCGCTTCGGCGACGGACCTCCGGGGAGAAATATAGCTGACGTCTAGACGAATACGGGAACACACTAAGCTTGCGAAATTCGTGACGCAGCGGGGTTCATAATTGCGATACCGCGAACCTAGCTTTCACGTAAAATTGACCTTTTCCGCTCCAGAAATCCGAAATAGTATACTGAAATTAGCATGCATAGCCTGGTACAACACCGAAAAAAGGTGCCAATGCACTATCTTTGGCTCTGCTGTTCTCCCTAGGTTTAGTATATTAGGCAACGAATCGCTGCAGGAAGATAGCTTACATTTAGACGAATCTGGGGACATGTGGTTTTCTCTAAGTCGCTGACGTTGCGTGTCGGATAATTGCAATACGGCAAACCTAGCTTTCACGTAAAATTGACCTTTTCTGCTCAATAAACCCTAAATAGTGTACTGAAATTAGTATACATAGCCTCGTACAACACCGACAAAAAGTGCCAATACACTATCTTTGGCTCTGCTGTTCTCTTGGGTTTTGTATATTAGTGAAAGCAACTCGCTGCAGAAAGATAGCTGACATTTAGTGGAATCCACGAACATGCGGCTTGTTTGTACGTACGGACGTTGCGGGACAGAGAATTTCAGTACCGGCTTCAGTATGTATAGTCTTGCCCACCCAGACAAAAAACAGGCCATTACACTGTTTTCGGCGCTGCTGTTATCCGTTAGTTCGACACATTCGGCAAACTACCTTGAAGACGAAATATAGCTGGCGTCTAGGCGAATCTCGGAACCTATATTGTAGACGTTATTCCAAACCGTGCGACGAAAAACAAAATGATTTTCTGCAAAATTAGATTCGACATAAAAAATGTGCTTTCACACGTGAAAAGCGAGAAATTCATACCGGCATTAGTATGTACAGTCCTGTCCACCCCGAAAACAACAGGCCGAAACACTATGTTTCGCGCTGCGGTCCTCAGTGGGTTCGACACATTCGGCAAACTATCTTGACGACGAAAGATTGCCCACGGCCTGTAAAAAAGCAAGTTCGATCATAGCAAACGAAGTAAATTCCGACAATCTTTGTTTCTACACTCAAGCAACACCTTTTGTACAGGCTTGCTTGTCGACACAAAGCAAAGCATGCCATTCATCAATATTTGCCGCTGCTATGCGCTTCACTCAGGAACAGGTTGCCGCCCCCCGTACACCCTATCCCCTACGCCGCCTGGTACTGCAGGTTGTTCCGAACCGTGGCCGCAAGAACATAGGCAAGTTATCGCGTCCGTTGATCTTCTCCTTGTGGCGGCCAAGCACCCTGTACGCGGGGGCCGGGAAGGATGTCGAGAGAGGATATATTGCGCGGGGGTTTAACAAGTTTCTACAGTAGTCGCACTCGTGTGGGGAATGGGGGGCGGGTCCTGCAAGTGTATGCAACACAGCCGCAGGGTGGCATCTACTAATTCTTTTGCATCGCAAATTTCCGAAAATCCAACAATTCCGGAGGACCATAGTAAATAGGACCACATATTGTGTGTAAAAACAGGTAAATATGTAGTTTTTTGTGTCTACCATAGGTCCTGTTAACTATGGTCCCTAGTAATATTGCGCAGTCGGGATTCTGCCGGGAGAGCCCTTCATACAGCGCTCTGCTGTACATATACATGAACATTAGGTAGAGTGCCCACCCCAAAAACAAAATAGATTCACGTACAAGTATAACACTACAGTAGCACTTATAGTGTCAAGAGTTTTTCATCTGTTGTCTGTGATCGACTCTTCGTTCCGTTGTTCGTGTGCCTCGTTGTTCTATGAATGGTGAGGGTATCGGGGGGGTGGGGGGGGTGAGGGGGGAGGGAGGGTGCACTCGATATTTACGCGGGGGAGATCGTTTTTTTTATGAAGGTTTTTTCATGTATGCATTTTCCAAGAGGGTGATTATTAGTATTCACTGGACGACCTTACCTGTCTGTGCATTATTGATCGCAGTATGCCTTTTTTATGTTCGTTAGTTTTCCGTGTCTCCCGCTACCTGATTTTCCCAGCAAGCCTTGTATACATGGTATATACTATACCTGGTATATACTATTGATAATATGCATACTCATATATACAACTCCTGCTGCTGTACGAGGTATCGTACGAAGTATAATATGTATACATAAACATCTGGTCGTATACAGAAAAAAACGAAGACACATCATCTATACATGTACATATTTATACATATGTACGTACGTACATACATACCTATATATATAGCCAGGTACTCGTATGATGTTACAATATATTTGGTACTACTACGTACTAACTTGTACTCTGAACAATAATGTAACTTTTGATGTTCAATGCGTACGAGTATCCGGAAGGATGTGTACGTACGTACGTAGAAAGTACCAAAAGAGCAAAATACAAAGACAAACCAGGCCTCAAAACCGTACGTACAATTTATCTTTTGACGCACTCGGCAGCGGTACCTACCTGGACAGTACACACGCACAAAGAGGGTACCACCGCTCGTACAACACGCTCCGCTGCAACCGTCAGGGCTCTCATCGTCGCTGGACAGGGGCACACCATGCTTTCCATCTTCTCAAAAATGCTTCATGTGTCCCTCGGCTTTCCTTGGGGCTTTTTTGCACAACCTGTCGGGAAGCATCTCGTCTCCTACTCTTCTTCCGGCTGCGGGAGAGGAAGCACCGCCCGAGAGGGAAGCCGACGGACCACCCTCGGCCTTTGAGCGCTTGGCCGCTTGCGACTGACCGTCGGCCATGATCAAGAGGATTGCTGGGGTGACGGCACCGTGTGTGTCGTGCTGCTACGTACTCGTACTGCTGGGAACTGGTGCATAATCACATCGGTCTTTTTTCAAGTTGTTTTTAAAAAATAGTTCGATTTTCACGGTACACCAAATTTCCCAAAAAAATCAGAAGATAATTGCGAATAGACCGGGCGAAATAAGCACGCCGCTACTATACAAAACCGGGAGTCTTCGCTGAGGGAACCACCGCCCCCTTAAGAAAGCCAGGCTTACATAGAGATGCGTATTGCTCTTCTTTTTCACCAGGTGCTTTTTCATACAGTAGTAGACTACTACAACAGAACGCGTACAAGTAGTAGTATACCAGGTACCGGTGGTACAGATTTGTATATTTTTAGAAAAACGAATGGCTTGAAGCTACAAAGCCAACGCCCTTCTTTGGGGCTGGCATATTTTATAGGGAACGTAAACTACAGGTTTTACTAGATCAGAGCACGATACAAAACAATCTAGAGAGTTCGTACACGTTTAGTTTATTTCTTCGCCTAATAAACGCTTTGTCCGTGCATTCCTCCTCCGTGTTGGGTATACGACACAGCAGTGTAGTTAGTTACTACTGTCTTTGTTGCTGCTGTGTTCACTCCTGCTGCTGCCGCTGTGAATTATGTTGACGATTTTCTGCTGCCGAGACGTAACTGTAATAGTATAGGCTTGGAAGGCCGGTAATTACCTCATTTATAGGTAATTAGTCCGTCTTCGTACGAGTAATACTTGGAGGGCATTCGTAATCGAGGTATTTATAAGATCGGGAGGGCCAAATAAGCAAACCTAACCTGCCACAAGGAGATTCTGTGTCTCACTCAGTCTTATAACACAACTCGTATTTCTTGCGTCACCCTGACCATGACCACCCCGAAGGAAAGCCTTGGAATATACATAGCAGTCATGTATGGGTCCGCCAATAAGAAACATCAAATACGAGCAAGTCGTTGGGCCATATCGTGGCATCATCCTTGAACAACCTTGATCACATACACATTGATAGATGACTGTACAGGATGGAGTGATGATATGGAAGGAGAGTTTTCGGAGATGAAGAATCCTACGAGCTGGTTCCAGCGACCAGCGTGAGATTCCACCTTCGGGCAATAAAAAACGGAATACGTTGATATTTTCAATACTACAGATATCCACATGCCCGCATGAACAAGGGGAACACATCGCTGAAGAGATTTTTGGCGTACGAGTCAGTACGAGTTGTAGTTCGCGAGATATGGACATTTTTCGTATTACTTGCGGAGGCGTTGTTGTATAGGGGTTGAGACTGCCCATACTAAAATTCATATAGATTCGTATTTAGGCCATAAATCGGCCAATACGTCGAATAATTCGACACTAAAAGTGTTGACATGATCGGTTTAACAAAGGGAAGATTTTTGTGACATTTGGTTTGTTCTGCGAAACATGCAAGGCTGTTTTATTCACCGCCTTCCAAATTACTAGACTTTAACATGAACCGGGAACTATTTACGAGTACTTTCACGGGAATCATTTTTGCACTTTGGTTTTTGAGAGTTGCGAAACAAAATTTAGCATGGTGGTGCATCATATAAAGATAAAAAAAACTGACCACTGGTGTTTTTTATTTTTTATTTTGTTGGTGAATTAGGGAGGGTTAAAGTTGCCGAAAAATCCAGAAAAAACAGAAAAATGTATCTCAAGAACAAAAAAAAAAAAAAAAAAAAAAAAAGACCAGCGGTCAGTTTTTTCATATTGTCATGACGCACAACCATGCCACATTTCGTTTTCCAACTCTCAAAAACCAAAGTGCAAAATTGCGAAGAAGGAATATTCTGGGTGTCGCTGGAACCAGCTCGTAACTAAAATTCATACATTTTGTGTTTGTACAGTATTTATTTTCAATTCGGCATTCCGAAACCCGTAAATAATATTTGTACGTATGGCGTTTTCATATACCCTGGAAAACTAAGACCACTCCAGTCTTTCGAAGAAAAATCGTAGCAGGTATGCGATTGTTACCTCAGCTGCGAAGTTATTTTCTTGCACAGTTTTAGATTTTTCACGACCTACTTACAAGGACGCGGTATTTCGAAGCCTGCTACGATAGAGGGGGTCGTTCTTTTTTGTTTTTTTATCGGAATGACGGCGCTACTCAACCTAAACTCGTCGGAATTCCAGTATTTTTCTTTAGTATTTTTGGTTTTATGCTTCCGGTAATGGGATGTTTCATCGAGTAGCTCTTTTCGTTTAGTTTTCAGCACCAGTTCGAGTAGCGCTCCTTGCTTTCTTTCAACACCACTTTTTATCGAGGCATACGTAGAGCACTAACCTTCTACATTGCGTACGGTAGTTAAAGCAGTTTTTGCGTCTTTTGAAGAAACAAGTTTCGTCTTGTTTTCAGCAGCGACGCGAGGTCGTCGTCGGTTAAAATATCGGCACATCGCGAGTCCTTAGGGGCGTTTCTAACGACCTCTTTTTAGCAAATAATTTGCCAAATTTCCATATTATGGAAATATTTACTTGCCAAAATAGCAAAAAACTTGCCAAGCTTTTTGTTGGAGATTACACTTCTTGTTCGTTGGCAAATTTATGGAAAGATAAATTTGCTATTTTTCAAGGGTACGCGCGGTAAAGGTCGGGACGGGAAAATGTGGTCGGGACGGGAACGGTACGGTACGGGAATGGGAAACCGTCAGATTTTTCGTTCCCGACCGCGATTTCCCGACCGGTACCATCGTCAGTTTCTGTTCCCGAGCTCTACCGTCCCGCGTTAATGGCCGTGTTCCCGTTCCCGACTGTTTCCCATCCCACTGTCTGCCCATTCCCGACTATTCGCGTCCCGCTGTTCGCCCAGTCCCGACTATTCCCATCACACTGTCATATAAGTGATTCCCGTCCCATCCCGACCATGGGGCACAGCTTCTCCCATCCCGCATCTCACTATTGGGGCAGATATTCCCATTCCATTTACCGCCGGTTTTTTCGTTTTCCCATCGCATAACCATGGATAGATGCAAGTGCGTGTACTGCTGTAGACTCGAGGAGACTGCAGATATTCGTGCGTCTACGATTTGTTTATATTTCCGAACTATAAACAAATCGTATACGCGCGAATGAATGCATATTTCCTTTTTTCTTTTTGTTCCCTCTCGTTTTTTTTAATTTAAACACGAACTTAAACCTTGTATCAACCATTCAACCGGCCCAAGTCACACTTCGCTATTCGAAATAAAGAAATAATGGTACGTATAATAAATCGGTGGATGATTTAAGCTTGCGTTTCTTTTGGTGTTTCTGGTGCAGATTCGTCCCAAGTGGGGGTGTGGGCATCGTGGAAAGCAATTTGGTGGAAAGGGGGAGCAGGGGGTGGTCGTAACAATACTGATGTGGCTTTTGTCCCTGGAACCTTTTCGTTTTTGTTTTCTGGATTTGACTTATTATATTCGGGAGGGGGGGAGTCGGGTTTTGAACACCATGATATATCGGTTCGTTCATAAGGAGGCCAACAAAGCGTTCGGGTTGAGCGTTGTGTATCTGCAAGGGGAAGGGGGGGTAACGAACACTGTTTTTCATCACGAACCGATATTGCTAAGCCGTTCGGCAGCAATGATGTTAAGTATTCCTGAGCTCCGTTATGGTTTCTACACACTGCTTTGACCACGTAGGAGTCAAATCATAACGCCAACCTTGACCCCCCCCTCCCCGGCTGTCCCTTGCAGAATCCGCGCAAACAATGGGTGTTATAGGTCGTGGCAAGTAGAATACAATGTTCAATGTAGAGGACACTCAAACGCATATCTGTTCAAACCCACAAATGAAACAGAAAGTATTTTCAACATGTACATGCATATACACAAAAAAACAATGAAAGTAGAGGGAATAAAAGCAAAAGCTGAAGGCACACCAACCATGAAGAAACACGGTCCGAAAGCACGACACTACTATTGTACTCCCCTAACATGAACTAGGAGCGACGATGCATTGCCTTAATATCCTGTCCATGTTCCACAAACTGTAAACGTATTATTTCGTGAACACTGGAGATACGGTGGTGTTTTGGTTGCAGTACATCCGCGTGAAACGTAGTGTTAGTCTGTTGAAGAAAAACAAATATGTTGCCGTATCTACGATCTCGAGAACATAAACAAATAGCTCTGGTAAGACTAGAGCACTGCTGTAGTCCAAAACAGCATATATCATAGCATCGAGATCGTCAGCATATTCAATGGCCCCATCCGCCCCGTGGTTAAGCTTAAACTAAATGTCACACCCCCCCCTCTTGTTCATCGTTCGCGAATTGCTTCAGCAGCAATGACACCTCACGTCATGACCATCTTCGCCACTGGGCTGTCAATGATCACCCTTACATCAGAAGCACAAGCCGCTCCCTGCCCGACCGGTACGGTTTCAGTGAACCTGACTTCCAGCGGAGATGTGCACAGCAAACTAACGGATGTGATGAATTGCACTGGCCAGGGTGTCTTCGACGCTACTTGGTATGGGGATCTGCAAGTGGAGCGGTCAATTGACGTGTCGGGCGGGAATAATTTGACGATCACCGGCGTTAACGGCTCCGCCTATCACGTCTTTAGCCGTGACAACGGTCTTCTCATCGAAGGAGCTCACGGGGGCATGTTTTCGGTGTCTAACGGGTCCATGTTGACCCTCAAGGACATGACACTCGATGGAGGGTTTTCGCAAGATCGCACGGCAGTCACTGTGACTTCTTCCAGTTCATTATACGTGGTGGACTGCGATTTCCCCAACCACAGGAGCTCGACACAAGGAGGTGACCAAAGGCTCTAGAGTACACAATACGAGTCAATGGTTCTTAATATTCCCCGTTTCCGTTGCCCCATTATCGTTAGTTCAAGGCGTTCGGTAAGTTTCGTGCCGCGTTTCCGGTTTTATAGCTGCTTATATTACAGTTCTATAAACTCCATGTTGGAGAATACGCATGCGACGGCAAAGGCGCAAAATGTTACAGATATTTCAAAGGTCTCTCTCTTGAGAATCTCTGTGCTCATAGTCAGTAACCATAAAACTGACTTTGCAGGTAAATAGAGGTGCCACCTGCGATGAATAATCCCATGGCTGACTGTACACAGAAAAACATTGCAACGCAAGTTCAAAACGGCCGACTATTGATCATTCGTAAAAACAAAAACAGCGAGAACGTGCTACCTCTATCATGGAAAGCGCCGTGTCGGTGGTTCGAATATCGCCGATCTCATACATCGATGTTTCGAGCGTGCACGCTGGAGACATATTGAATGGTTACGACAAGGTACCTCTAGGTACTAGCGGTGGTGAGGGGAATACCCTGGAGATACAATGCCACATGAGTATATTCAACGAACCGGAACGTACATACTGTTTTGGATATAAATATTGTAGCGTATCCTACTAGCTTACCTCGCCGCGTAACGGATTAGACCAGTGGGTTATTCTATACGAACTACAAAGTTTTTGTTTCCGTAGACGATATAGTCAACGGCCGCGCGTTGGCGTGCTTGTTAGAGCGTTTCACATGCTGAACACTCTTGGTTTCGATTTGATACCTCGAGCACCGATAGGCTGCGGGCCAATCCCACGGCATTCAGTCATGTTTTAAGACTTTAGGACTGGTACTAATGTAGCTATTGTTAGTGTAGTAACCGTCCGTCGTTGCTACGTCTGACACAATATTGGGCAGTGCTCTGCGTGTCCTCGCAGGTGCCATATCAGCAAGCCAATCGTACATACACATCGGAGGAACCTCCACCTTCAGCGGCAACCACGCCAAATTCGGTGGTAAGATATGCCACACTTATCTCGTTAACTGGGCGCCGGTTACCTCGATGAAAGGGCGTGGCGATCACTCCGAACGCAGCACACATCCATACCTGGCATCCAATTCGTGGATTGTGATAAACCATGGAACGACCGCCGCCTGGGTGTTTTACTCCGACCACCCCAGTTGAAGAGTAGCTCGCTCTTCATGGTTGCATTTGTTGGAAGCATTAATGACATCCGTCATTATCCAGGGTTGGTTGCAATCGACGCCAACACGCCCAGATCATGCTATGTTCCTTTACTGATCGATTCCCACTGTTGTCGAACACGCCGGCATGTTTCCGACGATTTATGAATATCGTTGGACCGGCAAGAGGAAGTTTCCATGGTGCACATAAAAAGCGGAATCGTTCACGCATCGCCAACAAAGCCTGTATGTTTGCAACCGGCCCCTGCTGCCTTCTCCCAGGTTCTATATACTCCAACCACTCAGAGGTCTACATCGACGGCAGCCCGTACTTCGGCAACAACTACGCTCAATCCGGGGGTGAGATAGACCAGCTAAAGAACCGTCAACTAACCCATTATACACGCCCTACCTCCTACATTCCTGAAACCCCCACCCAAACCCCCACAATAATAGTTTCTTCTCATTCTACCCCCTCCCCACTTGGTGCCTTGTCCTGGTTGAATTCCTCCCGCCACTGCGTTAGAATCTAAAACACTTGAAACTGTAACTTCCTCATCTCTTGTCGCTCCTACGTTGTCGGTCGTAAGAAAAACAAGAACGTTTCATATTATTGTATGCGGGCCTTTTCGGTGAAAGGAGAGGTTGTTTATTACTGCATGCAGAAAACTCACGGTGGATAGTATCTGACATTAGCGTACACGATAATTCAAACTATTTAGATCCATCGTTCGGTACTACACCGCCGTCGGCATGCCCGGGCGGAAACGCTGTGAACGGTCCGCTGAAACGATCAACCCGATTATTATGCCCCCGCATCCTTACGACGAGAAGCCTACCAGTGTCAGTTGTGTTTTGTCGCTTCGGCGGCATCAGCCACTTCAAACTGGGTTAACTTTCATAGCGGAGGATCGTTCGAAGAGATATGTTTGGAAGACCTGCCGCGATCTTCCGATTCTCCCTGTTACCTATCTCCCTGCTAGAGAATATCAATGACGGCAACACCCACCGAGACATACGAGTATACGATAGCAGTACCAATAAATTTCAACACTGAAGATGACTTGTCGCTACGTTGGCCGATGCCGTGGTGTTTACCATCACAAGTACCCACCAAACAGGTATCCAGCCAAACACCCGTCTTGATGTAGGTAGCTTCGGTCGAGAGAAAAATCAATATGCCAGGAATATTTGCGGGTTCCGACACGACCCGTGTGTCTTGTTTAACATTGTTAATACTCTCAGGAGCGGCTCTGGTCCACAGAGAGTGGATATTCAAAACTCGCGTGTCGGGTTGTGTTGGGTAATAATTGCTTCGAATATCACGCGTATAGGCGGGTCGGATCGGGAGGCGACGGAAAGCTCACGGGTCGTATCTGGCCGTGATCCGTGAGAAGCTGATAACTCGCCGGTCCGGCCAGCACGACTCACGATATATTATTTTTTTCTGGGGGCAGCATACGCGCATCCGGCCCGCGGAACAAATACTTCAGATCCTTCCAGCGTGCTTCCTGAATAATTGTCGCACTGGCACGGAGTATTATACACTTCTATAAAAAAAAGTAAAAAGTTGCATCACCACCAACCTTATATATCCATGTCCCATTCCTCCACATACCCACATATCACTGGGCGGTACATAACTGGACATGATATTTTATTGGCCTGTCAACCCTATTCTTACCTCCGCACCTCTACTCTCACGTAGCCATCCTAATTTATTGTGTGCGCCGCAAGTTTGCGATCAGTTGCAAACTTCATGACCTGTGAGATAGGAGTAAACTATACTACATTTTAGAAATTGGGGCCCGAGATAAGCGGTAAGATGTCCTGACCCTCTACCTGTCGCCGCAGGTGCCATATATGCCTATGATTCGGAGGTAAACATCAACGGCAGTGCACGGTTTGCGTTGGGCTCTGCTGATTACTCTGGAGGTGAGATCGTGCCCATAGCGTCGAGGTCGTGTGTATTTGCCGATAACCCTCAATAATCGTCAGAAGTTGCGAAAATGTATCGTCTTTCTCGATGGGCACTAAGATGGGCTCTAAGTATCTGTAAATTCAATTGAATATAGGTTCCGTCCCCGGCATATTGCGGGGATGTGAATATCGCCAGCAAACAACTTTCATTCGCTGGAAACAGGGTTCCGTGCGGCGTGCAGTCTTAGCCTGCTCAATATTTGTGAGATCACGACCACACCATATTTACTGTGTGAAATTCTCGTGTATAATTAGAGTATGTACAAATCGTAAAGCTTGCAAGCTTTGACGGAACCTTTTACGCGGGCCATACAGTCAAGTCGTTTCGTGCGGTACTCTGTTTGTCTAACCGCAGGCGCTATTTCGGCCAACCGCTCGGGGATCTACATCGACGGCATCACAGAATTTCAAGGCAACTCTGCTGGAGTCGGGGGTGAGAGAGGAAACTATTCAGCGTTGGTTTGTGCGGTGGGGCTTGCTATTGAAACGTTGGTTTTCCAGTAAAAATCGCGTCTTACTACTTGAATGCCTTGTATGTGGACAGGGAGTTGAACCGATAGCATGCAAGGGCGTCAAAGTATCTACGTATTCGCTTGCACAACCGTTTTGATCGTCAATTTCCATTGCTTAGAATTTTTACATAACATTAACTTTGTGTGCACTCTTCGTTTGTACGTACCCACGTCCCCCGTGAACTGATTTATGGGCACAGCGAGCCACCGATACACTGTGAGGTTGCACACACCATCACACGACTCGCGAACAAACACCTGCTCCTCCAATCGGGCCCCCAACACACTGCGACATCGCTCTTATCACCACACGTCGCCTATACGCCGCCTTCTCGCGTACGGGAGCCAACAAACTTCAGTGGCATCACACTGAAATCTCATTTCTGGGTCTATAACTGTCTATGTGCTTTCGATCGTAAAACACGGCTTCGGTTGAGGGGGGAGCAAAAATAAATTACGCTTTGGAGCGTCGCGGCGTAGGTGGAAGCTTCACGCAAATCGAAGGCGCTCGCTATATAGCTAACTGGTGGGCTCGATTCTAGTTATGCACTCGCAGTCCCTCGAAACACGCCCTACCCTGCTGTGCTACCCAAGACTGCGCCGAGATCGAAAAAGGAGTCATTTGAAATAATACACATGTTCAACTTATACCACATTCCGCACGCCCGGGGGTGGTAATAGTCCAATGTAAACAATGTTTGGTGGTGCCTTGCAGTTTATATTTTCATGGGGTTTCATCCACTAGTAGGCGTGTTGTTTCTGTAATGACATATAGGAGACGCCGCCGACGTTGCCGCAGGTGCCGTATTTGCGTTTGATTCGGAGGTCGTCATCAACGGCAACCCCTCGTTCCTATTCAATGAAGCCAATAACTCTGGAGGTGAGAATATCAAGGAAATGCGTCGACATGCTGAGGGTACAACCTCAGGTAGTATCGATCACACTGTCCTCAAAATAAATCAGTATCCTGGATAGCAGCAATATACTGTCTTTCGTCTCTACTCTTTCCTACCGAAACGCAATTTAGTCGGTTTCCGTACTATGGTATGGTGTGGTTCTTTAGCGCACGCAATATATGCACTACTGGCGAATATGTTGGCGAGGTTAATCAGTATATTACTACTGCCAGCAGACTACTACTGCCAAAGCATACTGTGCCAGAGCCCCGCTTAATATATTTTAGCACTTAGCGGTCGTGGGGATCCCTTTCAGCATATAGTTTATGTTCGCATGCACCGGTCGTTGGTACCTTCAAGCCGCACCCAATGAGCTTATGATCCATGTTTGTACGCGTATTGGACCCATGTCGATCGATCTGTCACCCAGCACGAAACCCAGCAAATGTCGGCGTATTATTTGCTGTTGCTCCGGTGAATGGCAGGCGGGTTTTTTTCCATGGGAGGTAACCTAAGCTTTTCCTCGTGGGGCGGCGCAATCTTCAGCAGCAATGTCGCAGAGAGAGACGGAGGCGCGATATCGATCATGACACCGAATGATGTCCACATAACCGGGGTGGAGTTTTCTTCAAACACTGCGGATCGTGGTGGCGCGATATACATGGCTTCTCCCGAACATGACACGGGGAGGACATACAAGGACTGCGCTTTTAACGGCAACAGCGCGACCGCCGGGGGCGCTGTTTACCTGAATGCTCAATCGGGGACCGACACCGTTGTCGGTTGTGCCTTCGACAGCAATTTTGCAGGTAATGCACTTCGACAATTTTTCTTGTGTTCACCGTCCGCCTAAATCAGCATGGCCTTGAACGTCGGATTTCGGTCCCTTGACCCAAATAAGATAAATATTTTATGTATATTATTATTGGTTGTGCTTGATAGTAGTGGTGATGATGATAAAGGACATTTGACGACTGTATCGATTTCGGGATGCCCCACTCAGCGTCGGGTTTATCGTGCACAACCTGATCGCACGTCTCCGCCTCGACTGCGCCACATCCGGCCGACTCAATAGCTCTCGGTGATCCCACGGAAGTAATGAGCGTGGGGCGTGTAGAAGCGCGTTCCCACGGACGGCTCGCTCTCTCCTCGAGAACAGCGCGCGCCCGCGCGAACGGAGGGTTCCACAGCATCTTGGCTGGTCTTTCCCACCCGGGGTCGCCCCTACATTACCTTCAAGACAACACCCACACTAAATTTGATCTTTAAATGTGCACTCTATTTTCGAGATAAAACCCTAGAAAAATCTTGATCCAAATATTTCTGCACCAAAAGCAGCATTGTCTAGGTCTAAACGTCGAGGGAAAAGTAAACAACAGGATTCCAAACTTTCAGAAACAGTCTAAAACTAGGATAAGCTAGTACGGTAAATGTGCGATAAAAGAAAAATGCGAGTCTAACAGGTATACTGCTGTTTCCTGTTTCACCATTACGGCTGTGCTTTCTGCACTGTACAGATAGTAGAAATATTTTCTACACGGGTGCTACGACAGAGGTGGCATCTTTAGCCGCATTTTGTTTCTGAAAGACGGGCCTCCTTAGGGCCCGTTTTAACGAAGAAGAAACAAAGATCAATTTGGAAAAAATCAAATTCAAAATCGCTTTTCATTGGTCAACACACGCACCAGCACCAAATATTATGCCCCAAGATCCTAATATTTGGTGCTGGTGCGTGTGTTGACCAATGAAAAGCAGATTTGAATATATTTTTTTCCAAATTGATTTTTTTTCTTCTTCGTTAAAACGGGCCCTAAACCCGAAACCGTCGGTCTTTCGTTCTTGTGATATAATATATTGACATTTTTCGGACGTACAGGATGAAATAGCTACTGGCGAATATACCGGTCAGGTCAATAAGTAGATATCTACTGCCTGTAGAATACTACCGTACTGCCGATACATACTGTGCCAGTGCCCAGCCCTAAAAAAATGGGGATCCCTCTGGTTATTTATATGTCTGTTCCTGCGGGGGCTGGTCAATACGCGACCTCCCGCAACTGCACGGCGCAGTGCACGAGTAACCCGCTGTAATTGAAATGCTGTATGTAGTGCTGTACTGTAGTACATGAGTGGCAACGAACGGTTGGTCGGTGGTTGCCTGGGTGGGTGAAGGGGTGGTGTCGATCGATCCTCGTGATGGGTCGGTACACCCGTGCCTGTGGGAAATGGATCTATCGTTTCGTTCGGAATAATCTTTATTGGTGCCGTTACACCGGGCGGCTCTACGAAGCTCAGTTCAGCCTTCCACTAACCCAGTAAGTTGATATACTGTCGTGACACTCATTTTACCTGCAAAGAACCAGACCATTTCGGGTGGAAAAGTAGTTGCAAGCTTAGCGCCACGTATAAGGTGTCCGATGACCACGCTTGCTTCCGTTTCGGCCGGTTGGGATCTTGTTTTTTCGGCGTCTAAGTAGCGGCTTAATTCGCCAAACTCTTCGGATGAAAAACCCAACCCGACCCGGGTACAAACTCCTCGGTAGCTTCTGGGCGGATATAAACAATTTGATGCCACACCAACCTTGAATTACGCGATGTTGCCCCCCTGTTTTGAGTATTCAACACAACACATATATTCCGCCACGGTCTGTTTGTTGACCTATCCGCGTTCATTCGTCCGTATAATCCACAGCAAGCTGTAGTACTGACACATGCAGCATAAAGCATGTCTCATAGTTCTTGCCCAAACACTTGACCTGTTTCGTCAAACATCTCAGATTCTTCGGGGGGTGCAATCTACGCCGATGGAAGCCTTAACGTGTTCTACTCGAGTTTTTCAAGCAATCGGGCAGGCGAAGAGGGAGTGGCAATTGCCAGTGGATGTTCGTCTTCAAACGTGGAGTTAGAGGACGTATGGTTTACGCGTAACGGTCTGTACTGCCCGCCCGGGCTGTATGATCCTTTTAACTACAACGACAAGGTCAGATGTTCTTGCGCGCGAGTTGCCGTGCACTAATAATGTTTCGTCGCAATAGGACAGTGCGACGAATGTGGTTTTAATTTTGTCCCCCCGTATATGTACGACAGGCCGTTCATCTTGACTCAAGAGCTACCCGATATGTTCGCATCCGATGTGTTATATGTTCACTACCAGTCGTTAGATTCGTTCACATTGTGGGATGTTTAGATTGGGGTTACCTTAGATATCGTGTCCTTCGAAGGTAAAAACAAATTTATGACTTGAAATAGTATGAATTAATTAAATATATGGCGTTGTATCGTAGGCTTTGGACAATGTACGAAACGGGGGCCGGGTGTTGTTCAGGTCGATCGTTGGGTGACGTGTGGAAATCATGAAGCAAAGAGCACTGAAGTGATCGACCGTATGGGTGCGACTTCTACCGAGATGCCTATCAGAACTCCAACACCGTGCTATACATTAGTCGAAGTGCGCACATCGAAGAGCTGCTTCACCATTTTTAGACTACGTGCCTTTTACTTACGATTAGTGGACGCCATACGGGAGTGGGAAACTAGAGACTTGTTGTGTGCACACACCTATGTGTCCAGTGTGTCACCCCCCATCATTTTTCGTTCGCAACGACCACGCTTTATACTGGCGCCCACTCATGTTCAAACGAACTACGTATATACGCCATATGTGGCGACGTCATTATATCCCGTACTCAATACCTGCCTCGTGCTGACAGCTTCGCTTGCCAAACCAACAGGACGATAGTTCTGCCCTTTGATACCTGCCTCGTGCTGACGGCTTCCCTTGCTAACCCGCCAGGACGATATGTCTTCCTCGGACCGACAGGACGATATGTCTGCCTCGGACGTAGACGACTTTGCTGCTTTCACCATACTGTGCAAAGGCTGTTCCGCGGCGACACATATCGTCCCTGACAGCGTGATAATTCAACAGAAGAAGCCCGTCTGCGACGAGCCGCCGGAAGGAACCAGCGCTCGTTCATACGGCACTCAAATAGGAACCCTCGCCCTGAAGAAGGGGTTCTATCGCGACTCTGCCTGGAGTGAAGACATCCTCAAGTGCTACAGGCATGAAGCTTGTGTAGGAGGCGACTCCGCTGGAGATTACTGCGCCATCGGCTATGAGGGTGCATGTGAGGGAGGCATACCGTGTGCATGGATTGACTGGTAGTGTCGCTTGTGGAAACGTTCGCAAATGCCTTAGTTGTTCACCTGCAACAGGAGAAGTTTAAAGTTAATCCAAAGTTGAGAAATATCAAAGTGAGAGCTTAAGATGAATTGAACGCGGTTTGCCATCAATTCGCCGGCATCGTCGTGTTTTCTGCCCAGACAGAATTTGTAATTTAATGTTGCGCTTTGTTCCTATTGATCGATAGCTTCCATGTTTACATCGAAACAGTACCTAGTGGTTTGTTCATTTTATCAGCATCGTATGATACTCGACTATTGTTCGTATGTACGTATGGATTGAGGAGCCTGCCACGAGGATAGGACATAGCTGCCCAAACCTGTGTCAGCTATAGAGGTAACAGGATGTATCATACGGCATGCCGTTTTACAAACCAATTTTATCATGAACGCATACCTTACATAACGCGCGGTTGAAATACTGGTATCGCGGCGATGACATCCAGGGACATCGGACGGTCCAGTAATTTATTCGGAATTGGTAACCCTTAAGAAACATTTAACCCAACGTTTCGACTGTGTGACAGCACCACTAAGAAATTGGTACATCGAACGGCAACTTCCGCACCAAGGCACAGTTTCGATAAGTAGGCGCAACTAGAGGTACGGCCTCCTCGAACTTTTGATAAAAAATAAACTGTCTCGATTTGGTTAGAGACATTATACCGATCGCCCCGGTAGACTAGTGATCGGCTTCAAACGCTACTGGCATTGGTACCCGAATTCAAATCCCACCGTGGTGAGAGATTTTGGCTTTATCTGATAAATAAAAAGGAACCAATTGCTAAGAGCGCCTTCGTGTTGTGGGCTGGCGAAATCCGACGCATGCGGCTATACAGGAGCAGGATGCACCGACTGTTTATCTCAGTACATGTTTCAAAAAAAATCAATTAATCCCAGCTCCAAATGAGTCTCAACACCGAAAAGCGGTGATCGCACAGTGTAGCGTGTGCTGCCGAGGGTAGACGTCGTGTGGCCGCATTGTTTTGGTGCTTTGTTGGGTATTTGTTTCCGATGCTGGGTATGTAGCGTATTGTGGGAGCCCCCCCCCCCAAACGAAACCCCTCCCCCCAAATGGGAGACCCCCCTGCAAAAGAAGCCCCCCCCCCCGAAAGGACAAGCCACCCTTAGCAACCCCCCCCTTCCGATCGGTACCCGTTCATGCGCTTCCGGCTTCAAAGCGATGCATTGTATCGCTTGTTATTTACGACGATGGAAAGACGATACACAGTACCGAAAGGAGGGGTGTCTGCCATGGGTACACCATAAATTATCCATCAGCGGAAATCCTACATACCACTGGCGAGCGAGGTACTCTATTGTACATTTGCTAAGGAGCAATTTCTTGCTGCTGCTCGTATGCTGCATTTGTTGGTCTTCAATAGCCATGCGTTTGTGTATTTACGGTGTAGGAGGTATGTACTGTGCGTTGATATTCTGGTTCGCTACATTTTACAGCGACATCATTATTACTGTACGTGCTGTTTGTTCGTGGTAACTGAGACGAGGTTTTCGCGCAAAAGCTCAACCCTTGGTTTTATGTTTTTGTTTCGACGACAACTTCATCCCCAACATTGCCTCCTGGCGCTTGTTCGTCCTTGTCCCCGCCCTCTTGCGTAGATTGCTCAGCTTGTTCGAAAGGATTTTCTCCCGGAACCGACTACAGCTGCAGGGAATGTTCCTATTATGACACGCGGCGTGCAGCGCAAATTGCATCGGCCGTGATCGTCGGTGCTCTTTTGTTGGCAGCTGGAATTTATACGTACCTGGGGAGGAGAGTGGACGAGGAGACAATGGAGAGCCTGGCCGCCCCCCAAACATGCGTTCGGCGAAAAATTACGTCATTCCGAGACAGTTTGATGAAGGCGCTCCCGCTAACGGCCATCAAGATCCTCGTGGTCGTGTGGCAAATCGTATTTCAGGTGTGACGAGCTGGCACATGCTAGAGGATGGTACGGAACGGTGTTAGCGTTTACGAGAGGAAAGCGGACAACATTTGGTCGAGTATGACTTAGCACCGTACTCGTTCAGGCATCACTAGTTTAGGCTACTTTTTGTCGATCAGAGTTTGGCTTTTACTACGTCAACATTACTGTATGTCACTGGCGGTATCGTAGGCGATGTGGGTGAATCGTTTTTAAACACAGTATTATCCGATTCGAGATTATCCGCCCTCGGCGTGGTAACACCAGTCCGTGGGTTCAGTGGGAAATGTGTCCTGACTGCAAGAGAGTTTGACGAACGTTGACAACTGCTTAACGTTCCTATTCATCACACAAAATTGCTATTAATAGTCAGCAAATTTTATATACAGCCACCACCGACGCCAACACGGCAAACAAAATGTTGCCGTCCTTACGTTGTACTCTCGTTCTGATAATCTGAGGTCGTGTCTTAACCGACATCACCCCCCCCATGTCCCTTGGTTTCAGAAATGAATTCAAACTTTGCCGCCTCAAGTTTCGAAACCTTGGTGTTCGACATTCTAACCACCAAAGCTGGCACGGTGGTTCTTCACGGGATGATCAAAGCCGTACTAGTGGCCTTGTTTGAAATCCGCTCTGATTCATTCCGTAGGTTGATTTTGACCGTAATGTTTGAATGATGAAGTGACTTTAACCCTGAGTAATGCACGAAACATACCGCGTTTTGAAAAAAGGTCATGAACAGCATTGTTCGTCTAGCCATGATCAACGACGTTGGCGTAGTTCGGGTTCAACATTCGAAAAATCAACAGGGTGCAAACCGGTTGTCGTAAAAAGTAAGCGTTCACCCTCGAAAGGTTTCCAATAATGGATACATTGTTCTAGTCAATTTCGCAGGCTTTTTTTATACCCGATGTTCGCGGCTACGGCAATAAAGCAGTGCCGCTAAGGTATTGGTCTCGAGGACGCCATCGCGTCAACGCTTTGAGTGCCAAATAACTCGATGCGTTGATCTATTGGAGTCCAAACAAATACTTGCATAATGTTTACTAAGTCCCTAACAGGTATCAAGCGTCGCGATTTACGCCACGCAAGCGTACCGGAACTTGGCCTACGCATTCTACTCGTTGATTTGGTCTCCTGGATATCCTTCGTAACAACGGACGAAGGCTTTTCATTGTTAAAAGGGTCAAACTCAGAATGTCAGGTTTTTGCCTGGACACTACTTGTGAATACCCGAATAAAGCCTGCATAACAAACATAATCATCATACCCGTATGTGTCACACGAAGAAGGTTTGAGGGACTAAAGCTATGGGTGGGTCGGAAGTGCACCGCGACTGTGGGCTCAACACGCGCTAATTTTTTGTAGAGTGTGTACGTGCCCGATACACTTTGTATTCGAGAAGACTTGGCGGTAGTTGAAGCTGTCAAGGTCGCTACGGTCGGTCTGGCATCGATATATTCTCGACGGATTGTACGTAAGCCATCAAATATATGCCAGCTATCTATTAATAGTAGATTCGCAGAATGTTCTTCCCCTTCTTGCACAGGAAATTATATCCGCCTGGATCGCTTACAGGTGAATCACACTTTCATGTGTTGCCTTTGCCTGCGTGTCGCGAATGTGTGTCATCTACCTTCTTGATTACCTCTGCTGTAGGGTTGTCACTGATCGGTACGTCCACGTGGATCAAGCGTGGCATAAATTCGCTTCAGCCATATCTCGAGGTAAACATTAAGTTAAAACGTTACACGCAACAGTATTTACCCCGAGTCACATATGTACGTGTCCCTTGCGGAGCATCTCTCTTGCTTATCCCAACCCTCTCCCTCTTGTATTCCCCGCGCTTCCCTACCGCTGCTGCTGCTGCTGTTAGTTGTCCGCAGTTGTGGAAGATGTATATCCGAAAGAATACCAAGAGTTCCTGTCGATGCTCAGCTTCGTCAACATCGACATCAACGCTATCATGGCGTACTCGTGCCTGGTTTCTCCTAACTTCTACGGCCGTCTCGTGCTTGCCACGACGACCCCGCTGTTGGTGCTGGCGATATTGGCCGTCGCCTACAGTACCGCTCAACGGAAATTGCACACTTCGTCACCGATACGTCTGACGGTGCGAAGCAGGTACCTGTCTGCAGGATTACTGGTCGCTTTCTTCGTCTATTCCTCGGTCTCTTCGACAATATTTCATACTTTCCTTTGCGAGCAGGTTGGCGAATATTGGTACCTTCGGGCAGACTACAGCCTTTCTTGCGATGGTGAACGGCACAGGACGTACGTGATCTACGCCAGCGTGATGGCTGGTGTATACCCGATTGGCATTCCTGCTTTGTTTTGTTGGTGGCTTGTGCGAAACCGCGAACATCTGAAGAATACCGACAGGCAAGCAATAGGTCACCTCCAGCCGTTCGTCGGCATCTGGGGCACGTACAAGCCATCGCGGTACTATTATGAGGTGGTGGAGTACTGCCGTCGGCTAGCTCTATCCTTGTCCTCGGTGTTTCTTGTTCCAAACAGCGTTGATCACATCGCGGTTGTGCTGTCTCTGGCAGTTGTGTTCCTGTTCATTTCTGAGTCATTGTCTCCTTTTGAAAGCAGCGCGGACATGAGCCTGTACCGGTGGGGGAACGGCATAGTCTTGGCTAGCATGTACGTCGCCCTGCTCATGAAAGCGAAAGAGTCCAATACCGAGGTTCGGGCGCTCTCAGTTTACGGATGGGTGCTAATTTCCGCGAATGTGCTTATGGTTGCCGCGGTAGCGGTCGAGGCCGTGTGCTTGGGTCGAAATTACCGCGTTTTAGAGTCTAGAGTAGACCCGGTTACCCCGCCGGTGCCTAGCGTGACCCCAACGCGTGTGGGAGGCAGACCGTCGGCTTCCCCAGTAATTTCTTCGGATGCAGGTGTTGCGGAAGTCAAAGAGTGAGTTTCGCGAGGTCGAGAGCATGGGGTGCATCCTCACGCACATCCAGACTCCCCGTAAGATCCGCCGTATCAGGATTCCGTGTGTTCGGTAATGGCTCCCAAAATGTATGAAAGCAGTAGGTGGCTTGCACGTGCAACGCGACGGGCAGTTCCATTTGAACCTGACCTAGGATATTATTGTTCGAGGAAACCGTAACGCCAGAGCGTTGGTGGTTTTCGCACCGCATGTAATGAAAACAGTACGACCCCTCGTACAGAAGGCTACTCCCGGTCATGTCATTCATGGCGAGTTTTGATATCCACTGTAAATACAGTGTCGTCATTGGTTCGCCCCGACTCCTGCATAATACACGTGCGTTCTGTACCTGAACAAGAGTACATACAAGATACGGCTGTATTGTTGTACATTGCTGACGGTGGTGGGAGCCGCTAGTACTGCACCTCTGTGCTGCTACACTGTTAATGTTGGTCATACTTCGCAAACCTGATACGTTGGCTTGGTCTGGTCGCCATTGCGCTCGGCAAACGGATTGCTTAGCGCGATAGGTGAACCAAGAGGACAAGAGCGAGAGAGCACCAAAAGGTGACCACTCGCGAAAGGGGGGGAGGCGTCAATCACCGTGGCCCTTGCTGTAACCAAACGCCTATCTATGTCGTCGTATCTATTGTAATCAAACGGTCCTGATGCGTATCAAAACCACGGTGTGCGCAGCATGACCAACATCAGCAGTAGTGTACTGTAGCAGCATAGAAGTCTCGGCTAAATGTATGACTAGCTCCAAACAGGAGCAATGAACAGGCCAACACCAGCCTGCTCGCGTTATATACTGCACACTAGTGGTGAGAGAGCAAAACTCAACTCCACAACAAGCATCCCTGCCGCAATATAGCCCGTATGATGCACAGCATAACGAGATGGAGGGTGGTCGCAGGACGGGTATGATATACACTGCCCGTATCCAGCAGCGCCATGTTTCTGGCCCGGGCGACCCTGCTCTCTGATCCCTTGAAAGCCATATATGCACATTTTCTACATAGATGGCCGTGATCGTTGAACGGAATTTTACAAGGGTTCCTTGAGTGGACCACACGTGTACTACCAGGTATAACCGAGCGTGTGTAAGATGATATATTTCGAATATAGGCAGATCTACGATATCTCCAATATAGTATATTCCTACAATCTGCGGAATGTTTCCATTATATATTCGTCTGCTAAGTACAGACGCATACCACGATTGAGAGTTGCCCCAGGTTGTTTATGAATGAGATATTGGCCTGTGAAACTCCATACCTTGCCGAATATTTGATTTGGGGTGGAAGATCAACGCGCTACCCGGGACGAACGATCCCGCTACTTAAGTATACTGCTGTGAAACATTTAGCAACGATTGACGCGATAAACGATCCCACAGGGCCACCTGTAGGAGGGACAAAACCAAATACAATTCCGTGAAAAACATTTTTGTGGCAAACCTCATATCACACGGTATCCATGATGAATCCAATCACATATTACGATACTCGCGTGTGAAAAATTGTGCTTAGAGAGAGGAGTTTCAGCGGTACACCTGGTGTGTCTAGGGGGTTATCGCCTCATAACCTACTACTCGTATTGCATATCAAAACGGATCCGAGCGTCAGGTCTGGGCGGGGGTCTCTTCCAACCCTACTGCAACACCTTTAGGGAGTGTACCGTAACTAAGGTTATAGCGCATGCGATCGCAGTGTGACACTCGTGGTAGACAAGATAATTTGTGACATAGAAACGCTGTCATAAAAATGTTATTAACCCACTCAAACAGTTAGGTCAATCCGTTGCGCGCGCGATCGAAATTATCACACCAAAATCTTGCAAATATGAGCTTTGTTGGGAATGGATATATCTCAAACCTTGGGTACGTTACGCACATTAGAGTACTGCAAATACCTGATAATATTTTGCAACGGTGTTGGATAAAGAGTCCCGTTCAGTAAACAACGTTTTGGCTACAAAGACGCATGCAGGGCTACGGTAGAGGAGCACCTGCATACAGGACATTTTCTGAGACCCCCCAACTTAAGGGACTTTATACTAAGAGTAAAGTCACAAACTGATTTTGAACCAAAACAAAACACAAAACGGTGAACACTCCCATGGCCTGAGTAGAAAACGAAAATATGCCACACTACATGAATAAATATTCCCGACGGTTTTGAGATAAGGAGCCCCCAGCCATTCAGAAAAAAGACGCTTCAGCGAAAACGTTCTGCCTTTGACGTAGCTCGCGAGGTCTGCTACGATAGAGGTGCACCTTATTGTTTCTGAGGCCCCTGACTTGAAGAGCTCAATACAGGCCCATAAACTGATTCTGCAAGATTTGGAAAGGGAACCGAACAAACCGTCCAATGGTCTTTGACGTATACGATGGATAATCTTGCCAAACAAGCCTCGCATTCCGACGATTTTAGGATGAGGACCTCTGTCATTCAGGAACAAAACTAGCCAAAAGTGCTACCTCTATCGTAGCATGCCTCTCGCTCGCATCACAAGTGTTTCTTTCCCCTATCGTACCGGTCATTTACTAATATTTCCGTTGTATAGCTGGTCATTCGTAGATTTCGTTCAACGGTAGTAACTCGGCCTTCATACCCGTACCAGGCAGCTACCACAAGGGCGCCTACAAACATTGAAAAATGGAGCATGTGTTCGTCGTGTAGTACTGATCGACGGGGGACGTCTGCTGTCTAACGTAACACACAAGTGTGATAAGAGGTCCGGGCTGACAACGCACAGTTGACTTCCGAGTCCGGGTCGAGATACGTGTCGCCTGCGGGCGCTGCGAAACCTGCAAATGTGCCCGATGCCGCTAGTTCCCGTTGTGTCCTTAGTGGTTTTAGCCGGCTGTCCTAACCCCCTCCCCCCGCCTAGTAGGTGAAAGCTCGGCGTGCTCCGTCCAAACATTGTAGCGACCCGAGGGTGTATGGCCATATAACAACGGCCGTGCGACCCCCACCACCCCCCCCCCCCGCTCCTCAAGCTCGCCTCCCTCTCAATGATGCTAATCACGCCTTTGAAGCGTAGTATGCCTTTACCTGAATATTACAGTTGTATTTTTGCACCAGTCACGTCAGCATTCCGGAAGAGGTGGGGGGGTAAGCGGAATTTGGAAAGGGGCGAAGAAGACGAGGGATAATCGACGGAAGGTACTAGCAACACCAAACCTCGTTGAAAACTCCAAAAACGTGTTACTGTTCGTATCTGCAAGCCACAAACAAGGGAAGGGGGGGGGGGGGGGGGCTCAGGGAGTGGTGAGCAAACCGCTGCGAGATAACGGCGTGGCGCCTCGAAACCAGCCCACTGTTTTATCGTCGTAGCAATACGGGTTTCCCACCGATCACTACACAGTTTGATTGTCACTACAAGCCGGTCGCACGGGGTGTAACAATGTGACACAACTAACGTGAAGCTGCGGAACCTTCCAACCTACCGGTTGAACTACTGCCCTCGCAACAAACTGTATGACATTGGTCAATACACCCGGCCGTTCTGCATGTTTAACTCTGAGAAATCGATCGTCATTGATTGACATCGAGAGGCCTGACCGCAAACAGACCTTCAGTAGATAATGAAGAGAACCACTCTCACTTCCCCGCAAACTTCGAAGGACAGCAGCCGTCTTTATTTCGTACATTGACACGTTTCCACGGTTATCTAATTACTGTAGAATCTCCCGAGCATAAGGTTGGCGAACCGACACTGAGAGTGGACTGCGGAACTGGGCGTGGGAATAGTGGACTGCGGGCTGGGCGTGGGGTGTTACCCACTTACCCTATGGTTGTAGTTGTATGAATCTTGCTAGACTAACGGGCGGGGGCTGCAAAACGCGAGGAGTTCTAACGGAGGCGTGCTCCGGTAAATAGGTGCACCTGGATGTTCTGAGGCTCCGCTCAACCGAACAGCCGTGATACTCCCCAAGACGCATGCTACGATAGCGGTGGAACAACCGTGATACTCATCAAGACGCATATCACGTGAGCAACTCGACCCTTCACCCCAAACAAACATAATGTTTGGTGGAAAATAAAAGTGCTACGCCATGAACAGTCTAACGGGGGGCTAAGTATACCACGAGCAACATTGCAGCACACACAAGAATTAAAGTCCCCGGCTAGTTTGAGTTAAGGAGCTCGTATCACCCAGAAATTTGTTTCAGACAAAAAAAAGGGCCTCCTCCATCGTAGCCCGCGTGCCACCCAAAACCTGCCTTCGAGGCGAAAACTGGGAAGTCACACCCAGACACACGGCATCATGACCTACTGCTTTTGCGTAGTGTTTCCAGACGGCATTCTGCATCGCACGCGATATTTTACCCGGAGTTGCGTAGTTCATTTGGCTGAGGAGTCACCGTCAGGACGCGAGCTACGATAGAGGTGGCACATTTTGCCTGGAATATGTTCTAAAAGACAGGGCATCTTAGCCCTAAATCGTCGGTATTTCGTTCGTTTGCACTTTGTTTGGTTTTATGCGGAAGACGCATGCTACGATAGATGTGCACCATGTTTTTTTCTGAGCCCCTCACTTGAGGAGCGCCATACCTCACAGAAAAAATGATTTTGGAAGAAACTAGAAGTGCTGCCGGATGAGAAATCTCAGGACCGAAGTATATTCTGAAACATTTTTCGACACAAAAATAAAAAGTCCGACGAATCTGGGTTAAGGAGCCCGATCGTTCAGAAAAATATTCAGTCGAAAAGTGCTACCTCTATTGTACCACGCGTCGGAAGGCCCCCGAAATTGTTTGTCGGGTATTACAACACTTTTTGTTTTCCCTCCGAAAAACAGTTTTGGGAGTGGGTTTAGAGCTCCTCAAGTGACCACTCTC
The DNA here is from genome assembly GCA_008828725.1 of Saccharina japonica. NCBI lineage: Eukaryota > Phaeophyceae > Laminariales > Laminariaceae > Saccharina > Saccharina japonica. The sequence goes on along the minus strand of MEHQ01002285.1, from coordinate 287,928 downwards.
AGAAAAATAATCACGGTGCACCTGCATGCAGGCTACCGTACCATTCGCCTCAGGCAGACACAGGTTCCCCCCCCCCAACCTTCTACCCCCCACGTTTGCCCTCGGCGCCTCCACACGCTGCACACATTACGTTCCGTGTGTGGGGACCTGGCGACTCAACAAGCGTATTGATCTGGAGTGTGGTATCTAGAACTCCCATCGTTTAGGCGTTCCGTATCGATGGGCGTTATGAACAAGTTTCCTGAGAGGAGGCAACACAAAACTAAGGCGATGGCCTCACCCCTTTTCTTCCAAGAGAGTATGTCGCTAAATCGAATCAGTGTGTGCCCGAAATCGTGCGTGCAGTTCTGCAGCAACCACGAGTAACGCCAAGGTATACTGTAGGTGGGTGACGCCTCGTTTTCCGAGAGTTGTTTTTGCGTTAAAAACTCTTAAGACATTCTAACCCAGAAACGAGACTTCAACGATTTTTTTGTGGTTTTCACCATATTTCTTATCGATCCTGCTCACCCGGAAACATGACACTCGTATGAAGACCTTGGCTCGCTCCATCGGACCAAACCTTCCCAGCACTACGACGGTAGTCCCAAACCTAATCTAGGGATAGACGTAGAACGTTTAGGCTTATTTGGTTCTTGAACGAGGGTGTTCCTTAACCCATGTATAACTGAAAAACATACCCCACACGAATTCCAAGTAGTTTGTCCCCAAATACGTGGGTCAAGTTCTTAAGGAGGAGGTAACCCAAACATCATATGAATTTAGTCCTTGTTTTGGAATGGTTTTCGTTTTATACGGAGGCCATAGGACTGTATTCACATCGGATAGCACTTTATATTTTCTTTCGAAAACCTTTTTTCAGGTGATGTTTAAGGGAGTTTCTCATCATGACAACCCTCAGTAAAAAATAAGGTGCACGTTTACCGTACGTAGCGTTCGTCGATGTGGGTATCGGGCCTATCCGGTAGTTCGCCACACCGAGGGACTCGACCGATCGTATAATATTGAGCGTGGAAGCGCAACACCTACCATGAAATAAGTCCAATGACAACACGATAGGTGCTACGATAGGGGGGTACCCACATGTTGACTACCGTGTGTTGGCCACTCGGACGAGTGGCTCCGAATCTCACTAAAAATTGGACCTACACATAATGTGTCGGCGTTGCGTAACAAAACCTCCAATGGCGGTGCATAAAGAACAACAACAACAAAAAGACAACAAAACGATTATGAGAACACCGGGCAGTAAGATCAGTCACTCGTCCGAGTGGCTCACACAAGCACCTATACATGACCCCCCTACCGTAGCACCAGTCACACCATCATCGACAACAACGAGAATCATCAACGACATGTTCGAGACAATATGCCCTCAGGGGTTGAGGGCCACCGGTCGGGGTTTGGTTTACGCCGTGCAGGGCAGGGTCTAACATAGTTCATTGGACTGTTATCGATACTTTGCCTTGCGCAAACAGACTGCGCCCATACGCGGAACAAAACTATACGATTTTCTTTGCGTCAAGAAAGAAAGAAAGAACAGCGGTGGACTTCAAAGCGCACCTTCGGGTGTTCCATGACGGCTTTGTCGAGCGTCTTGAGGGAGGGGCAGATGTCCCCCACCATGGTTGGGGGGAAGCCCTGGAGAAAGCCGGTTTCCACAGTGGCGATTACGGCGTGGATCTGACAATAATACGTACGAAGGGAGGTCGCCGGCAGTTGACGGTCAGTGACCTCACACGTCAGACTTCTCATGTTCTAGGTCGCGTTTATCATACCCCGTAGTTATTGACGCATACTACGGTAGCCTGCATGCAGGTGAACCATGTTTGCCTTCTGAGGGAGGTCACTTATTGATGAGCTAGCTCTATAGAATACCCCAGGAGTAATCCCACGGTAGGGGTACCACGTTTTATGGCTCCATTTTTTCAGAACGGTTGAGCTCCTCTCGTGAGTAACCACCGGATACTATTAATATTTTACTGGTTATATTAAAAATATTTGACTGGTATATTGTTTTTGGACTACAGCATTGGAAGGTTTGGTCGGGTTTCCGCGATCGAATGTTTCCGAAGTCATGTTTCGGGTGAGATGTTGACCTCCTCATGTGGGGAGCACAGGAAATTCCGCTGCGCCCCTACCGTGGGATGAGTCCCACCCTATATTCGATTTCGGACGGGGGGGGGAGGGAAGCGATATAATACATACACGATGAACAATCGCATGGCCTACTGTAACTTCACCACGAAAAATGTTGCGATGACACAAGAATACAACTCGGACAATTTTGGGTTAAGGAAGCACCGTCATCCGAAACTAGTTTCAGCCCATTAGGTGTTCCGCTTCTATCGTATCACACGCCTATTGGTGTGTTGTCGATAAGGTGTGGAGCGCACGAAGCCGATCCAGGGAACGCGTGCGTGGTCATCATGATAGTACGTTTCCCACCCGGTGTCACCAACTACATCGTGAAGATAAAGATAAGGGGACGAGTGCTCTACGGTAGAGGTGCATCCATTTATTTTCCTGGAGCTTGGTCTCTTAACCCTTATAGAACTGCAGTCCCGTTTCGGGGACAAACCACTCTAATTCTAAGTAATTTGTCCCCGAAACGGGACTCCAGTCCTATAAGGGTTGAGGAACTCTACCTCGCCCAAAACCTGATTTCAAGATGAAATAAAAACGGAACTCGATGAACTCGACCTCGACCAAAAAACTGTTTTCAAGATGAAATAAAAACCGCAACTCGATGAACTCTACCTCGACCAAAAAACTGATTTCAAGATGAAATAAAAACCGCAACTCGATGAACAATCCCATGGCCCAGGTATACGCGAAAACATGTTATTCGCAAAAAAAAACAAAAAAAAAAATTCTGACGATTTTAGGTTAAGGACCACACCGTCGTTCAGAAAATAGTTGAGACAAAAAGTGCTACCTCTATCGTAGCACGTGTCAGGGAAGACGTCGTCCGGGAATGACTTAGATCTTTGTGATGGGATAAAAGAGGCCACAAACCGGTCGCCCCGGCGGGCTAGCAGGCAAACAAGAAGCCTGTTAGCGTCGAGATCGTGAGTTCGAGCCCCGCCGAGTGCATGCTTGTAGGGACTTTTTCTTGCAAAAAATATCTTGAATAGCGGAAAGCGCGAGAGCGTGAGTTAGCAAAATTCGATGAAAATCGACGAGCGTTGGGAAGGCTGAACCCTCTGCGCGATAAAAACCAAGGTAAGGACCGTAGTGGGGCAGGAGGGAGAGGAGCCTACTTTGTGACCCCGGATCTGAGCTACGACTAGGGAGGGAGGAAGACGGAAGTGCGAAGATAATAAATGGGATGGGAAAAAACAAAAACAAAAACATCCAAAGTGCGATATAGTCGACTTCGCAAAGCGGAGAACGCGGGGTTCTACATATTTTGGGTTGAAATGAAACGAATGAAGAACGAAAACAAACCTGCGAAACACCGTGAATCCCATGCGTGTATATCGGGTTCTTTGGCTCTCGTTTGTTTTTCCCGCAGTTAAAATAAAGGCAACAAGAGCCTCTAAACCTTAGCTGCCGTCGGTCAAGAACACGGTTATTTAAACACCCTTCAAATAGTTTGCAATGGGGTTTTCATCGCAAATAATAATAAAACAAAAAACACTTGACAAGAGGCGCAGACAAAGTAACTACTTCCTGAAAAAATGCAAGCCTTGTTTTCGTCCCCACGTGCTGCAAGCCATCCGAGTTGCAGAACAAATCCTTCCTTACCTCATTCATCCATCCTGAAAGCATACCTGTATATAGGACGAACGCACCTGTATGTCGGCGATGGTGAGGGAGTCTCCCACGCAGAAAGGCGAGGCAGTATTGGCGGCCAACTTGAGAGCGATGTTCTCCAGCAGGTTCTTCACCTTGCCGGCCATCAACGCCCGGCACTTCTCCATCTGCAGTTCGTTGAGGATGGGGTGTGGTTGAAGTTGAGTATGGGTGTTGAAGTTGATGGTAAGGTTGAAGTTGAGGGGTGGTCGTTGAAGCGGATTTGAACATTTCAGGTTGGAGGTATATGAAAAACTTATATGAAGCTGACGTTGGGTGCGACGTCGAGTTAGGCGCGTGTTGTTCAACGTTAAACGGGAGTAGTTTGAAATTTTTGGTATCAAGTTTTTTGTTGTTAAAGCCGGCGAGAATGTTCGTGTTTTGTTTGATGCTGTTGGTCGGTATTGTTGTGGTTTGGTTTGTTGTCGTGGTCGTCCTTGCTATTATACATAGCCGTTCATATGTTTCGTCTCAAGCACGGGAAACATGGAGTGGGTGTCGGGAGAGAGAAGCGAGTGCCAGGTAGCGAGTACACGGGAAGGGGGTCCAAGTCGTTGTCTTTTTGACACATTCTGCAGAGACATGAAAAGTACAGCACAAGTCATCGTTAGAATTTCAATAGAGCAGTGGGCGTGTCGGGCGGCACAATCTTGGCATGGGTAGCTTGCCAAGGGGAGTTCGTGGTGATGGAAGTCCATCACTTAACAGCCTGTTTTCTCTATTGAAAATAGCCTTTCCAATGAGAATACCGATCTAGTTTAGTAGTTTGTTGTTTCGACTGAGTTATGTTTCGCTCACAATCAAAATTGAACCCAAAGTTTAAGTTCATCGATGGTTGGTATCGATTCACAAACAAAAATCGTCATCAGCCTTGACAGACTCGTAAAATAGAGTACATAGGGGAATTGGTATTTAGGGGCGAGATACCTCGCCCATAGATCCCGATGTCCTAGGATCTTCGATATCCTTGGACCGCGGTTTTTGTTTTTTGTCATCGACGGCTATCACAAATATGAAAACTTTACAGAATAAAATTTTACTGTTAGGGAAGTAAAGCTCTTACTATACATAACCCAATATTTTCGAATTTCATCATTATCTGAAGGGCAACTCTCAATTAAGAAAATCGGCTGTTAATTGTTGCTGGCAGATCACGACACAAGGTACCAAGTCAGTTGAAACTTCAACCGGAGACTAATACTGTTCAGCGGGCGAATTGGTGGTGTCGACAATCAGCGAAGCACTCGACCAAGACCATGTCGACGAAGGCAGCCGCGTGAACCAGAAGCTATAGGTATCGTGCAGTTGACGTACACAGCCTCTTACATTTATTTTCCAGATACCCGCGCCTATATTTCACAGCGCATGCACATGAACACGAGCGACTATGTTGGGAACGCCCAGCATCGTATGTTGTGTGCGTTTAGATTGGTGCTACGATAGGGGGGGTGTCCACATTTTCAGTACCGGGTTTTGGCCACTGGGACGAGTGGCTCCGAATCTAATGAAAAATTGGGATCTAAACACATTTTGTTGGTGTTGCGTAACAAAATCTCCAATGGCGGTGCATAAATAACAACAACAAAAACCAAAAAAAGGTAATATGAATTACAACGCGGTAAAGCAGTTACTCGGCCGAGTGGCTTTATACAGGTAAACACAAAACACCTATACACGACCTCCCTACCGTGGCACCACTCTTTATTGCAAAGAAGACGCCACCTACCGTTACCACCCCCAGTACAGCTACCGTTGTTGTTAGGGTCCAAAAATATCATTTCACGGGTTACGTGTGCTGCTACAGTCACAGCTACACTTTGAGACCCACACCAATATTTCCATTCACGTTTGACGTTTCAGGTCCAGCTACAGCAACACCTGCAGTTAAACGTACAGCTACAACTACACTCTCAACTTTACCTCGGGGCTTGATTTTAGTTCAAATATGGCGTATCGACGCTTAGTTTCAGTTGACACATTGTATACCGGGGCTTCGTTCCAGTGTAAATGTTGTATCGAGTTTCAGCTTCATTGAGAGCTGAGCCGCAACTGTAACTGCTACTGTTTACGGTGTGAGGAGGTATCGTTCAGTCACCTTCTTAGCCTCGTCTTGCTCTGGGACCGTTGAAAATAGGTTGATAAACACGTCCTCCGCGATCAACACGATCTCGTCCACCTGGTATCAACGGCGACAGCACACCAGCACCATCAGAAGAAGATGAAGAAGAAGAGCAATAATGTGTCTACTGTATTTTGGTTCGGGGGGCTCGGTGCGAGGTATCGGCGGCAACAATGACAGCGACACCATCAGAAGAAGAAGGACCATAAATACTGGTGCGTCTAATGTATGTTTGCTTTGGAGGACACGGCCAGCTGGACTCAACGGCAACAACGACAGCCACACCACCCAAGGAAACATGGCTATATTGGTGTGCCGTGTTGTATTTGTTTTTCGCGAGACGATGAGGTGCACTCCACAGCCAAGCAACTCTACACCTAGGACAGCTCCTCCGGCAGTGTATCAACCGCGCGGGTGCGCAAATCCAGATTGCCACTGGATTGGGCGGCCCAACCCCAACGCGCATCTTGCCCTACATCCCATCGATCCCATTTACCCTACCTTCCCAACTTCCTGGCTTCGATACCTTAGATATGGGGGTACGCACGACGCGTGCTACAATAGAGGCGCACCCTACTTGTGTTCTGGGGGTGGTCACTTGTTGATCCCCATACCTCACCCAAAAACTGTTTTTAGAAGAAAATTCAAGTGCTACCCAACGAATAGCCTTAGTGTAAAAAGGAAAAAAAAATACTGCAACGGGGAGAAATAAATGCCGGCGAGTTTTGGCCAAGCAGCCCCGTAATTCAGAAACAAATTCAGCTAAAAAGTGCTACCTCTATCGTTCCGCCCGCCACGGTACACGTCTTCGGCTGATCGCGTCGACGGATGTCGAGTGGTATATGCAGTAGTTACCAACGCTACGAATAAGGGACCTGCTGGTGTGACTTTTTTCCACTAAATAAACCCGACACCTGTGCGGAACGAATAACGACTCCCCACCTTGAGGGCTGCCAGCGGGTCCTCCGGGTACAGGCCGCCTATCTTCCCCGCGTAGCGGAGCAGAGCGAGAGATTGGGTGTAGTCGGTGCCGTCCAGCTGAGGTTCCGGTTGTGTTTGATGTTTGATTTGGAATAAAACAATGGCGTTGACGTCGACGTGGACGTTGTTGTCGTTGTTGTTGTCGTCGTTGGTGTTGAGGGGATTTTGGCCGTGGTCGTTCACGATGCCATACACAATTCAATGCAATCAAGAGTGCGGTTCGAAGCGGGAGGTGGCCGGGAGGGGGGGGGGGAGCGGGGTGCGTTAGGTAAAGTAACTCTTAATACGTATTATTTATGACGCGGACTCTCTGTACAGCAGTGGACGCGGCCCGTATGCCGTTGTGGTGGGGTATGATAGAATGAAAACATCCCCCGGTTAGAGAGCTTAGGTGTTTCGCACAGCACGTTCTGTACCTCGGCACCTGCCCCCCTATTCTTCCAGTAGAGGGTTGCGCCTTCTAATTGAGCTCCTGCGAAAGTCCATGCCTACAGTGAACTTGTTTTGATCATGTTTCACTCACTGTAACCTCCTGAACCTACTGCGTTAAACAATGGTCCTTTACGATTACTTGGGTTAGGCTTCTGAACCTACAGCGGCTACAGTAGGAACCTGAACCGGGTTAGGCACTGACGATATGCCTACGGTACACCTTTTCGTGTATAACTGTTTACTAATCGCCCAGTATGTTCTTCGACGCATCGGGCTGTTTGTCGTTTGATGGCTTCGAATCACTTCTTAGGCGGATCAAGGGACGGACGTAGACCCAATCCAACCCAATATCACTACGTACGTCTAACCCTAACCCTGAACCCGAACAGGGTACAAACGGCCCAAACATGGTTGAGAAACGCGGCTGCGCCACGCTCGTTGTCTTTTTCTTTTTCTTTTTCCGAACCTTCGCCTGAAGATAACAAACTCAAATCAACTTTACTCGGCAGTGACTTGGATGATGGCTCCACAGACAGCTCCATAAATAAATATATACAATTCTCCATCTGGGACTAATTTTGTTATTCTGTACTGTGCAGACAAAGTCGGTGTCAGCTTGGAATGGGAACTGAACGTGAATAGCACCGTCTCACGTACATATATATATATATAGGTATGCTGAGGGAGCATACGAGGAATCAATAAAATACGAGTGAAGTTACTGTATACCTGAAACACGGGGAGGCTCTTGAAAGAGGAGGCCTCGAACTCTTCGCGCGTTAGCCGCTTGTCCTCGAACGCATTGCCGCCGACGGCAAGCGCCACGCGAGTGGCCTCTCCGCGGGCCGGAAACCCGAAGTAGTTGAGCACGGCAGGCATCGGGGCGGTGGGGATGGTGGCGGTGGAGGTAGTGTGCGCTGCGTCTTGACCTGTGGTGCACAAGAAACAACGCGCACCGGGTACACGCGTAAAGCAGTATGAGCGTAAGCGTACAGTACAGGGTGCCTAGGGAGGTGTACTGCTTTTGTATGCATGGCCGTAGTCGTATGACCATAGACCCTCGCATCCCTACAATTCCGGGACGGAGCATGTCGGGTTTTCCCCGACCAGGCAGACATTGATAGGGGGGAGGGGGTGTTGTAGTTGTGTCTATGGAGTAGGTGGTGGTGCGGTTGTAGTTGTGACTGGTGATGGTAGTGGTATGTATCGTGTCGTGTGCGGTCGTAGTGTGGTTGGCGTCTTGTCCTGGTGCAACCCCGCTATGTATATGAGCTGATGAACGGGAAGCAAGGGAGGTGTAGCCTATCATCGGCCACATATGTAACACAAGCTAAACATACGATACTCATACTAGGGGGTTATATACGCCTAGAATAAATGTACCCTAAAGGGCTTTTGTGTCCCATGGCGGCAGTGGCAACAGCAGCACTAGCAGCAACATTATGCACACAACTATGGGCGACTAGTACTACAGTAGTCGCACCAGCAGAAATAGAAGCACCGGCACCGGCACAAGCACCAGCACCAGCACCAGCAGTGCACTAGTGCTACGGTAGAGGTAGCACCTTTTGGATGAATCGTTTTCTGAACGATCGGGTCCCTTAACCCAAATTCGTCGGACTTTCATTTTTGTGACGAAGAATGTTTCAGAGTATACTTCGGTCATGAGATTTCGCATCCGGCAGCCCTTTTATTTTCCTCCAGCATCTTTGTTCGGTCAGGTACGACACTCCTTAAGTGAGGCGCTTCGAAAAAACATGGTGCACCTCTATGGTACCATGCGTCAGTGTTCTGTCGACGAGGGTATCAATTTCGACATGATAGCAAACGAACCAATGGGAAGAATCTCCCCAAAGTATGGTCTACATCCTCTAAAAGAGTACTTCAAGTATAGCTATGTCGCTTACAGCTATGTACGCGCGGACCACCGCACCTATGTCTCCGGCGTATGCACGAGGCGGGTGCCACAACTAGCACTGTAGAAGGGATTGAGGGAACTGCGTGCCCAACTTTGGTCGTGTAAACAGTCCGTGAGCTATAGCCACGGTATCGACAGATAACGCAAAACCACAAACCGACTGTCTACCTGCGCTGTGCATTTTCAGAGCACGACCCCCGGCAGACAGGGAAAAACGCGAGAAACAGTCATTTCGGAAGCCACCCTACACCAAAGCTTGTGGAGGAATAGCAGTGCAATTTCCACCACCAGCGAAAAGCCTAGCCCGGTGCCAACATTTTCATCTGTACAGACATTGAAAAGTGAAGCTCGAACCCCGCAAGGTGTCAGCAACCTTTTCTAGTCGGAACGTATACGCCAGAATGTGTGCTACCTATTTTGTTAAGTCTCCACTAAGGATTATTGTACGCCCGAATTTGGTACGGAGGAAGTCCTGGGCAAGTGTGTGCACGTCACATCACTGCGCACCCGGTGCAGTGGACAACCATGGGACGACTGCTGCTACGAAAAGGGGGGGTACCCACATTTTTACTACCAGGTTTGGGCCACTCGGACGAATGGCTCCGAATCTATCTAAAACGTGGACCTGAACATATAGTTTGTTCGCGTTACGTAACAAAACCTCCGATGACGGTGCATATAACAACAACACAAACAAAAAACGGGTATGAGTGAAACGCAGTAAAGCAGTCACTCGGCCGAGTAGCTCTGTGCAGGTAAAACAAAAACACCTATACACGACCCCCCTACCGCAGCACCAGTCGGCCCTGCAAATACAGACGTAGGTCGGTCTACGACGCACGGTAGAGAGGGGTTTACTGCCTTTGGTGAGGGCATTGTCACATTTCGTGGTATAAGGTAATCGGTTGTGTAGTGTCTACGCGATGTTTTTACTTTGCTTGAGTACTATCTTGACATCGGTCGGCAATGCACAGCCCCGCTGTGAACGCTATTGCCATTAGATATGTAGATCGAGAAACGGCGAACTCATTATGGAGTGGCTGGCAATGGCTATCGATAGACTTAGCTGGCATCGTTTGCGTCTATGTGATATCGTTTTGCGTTATTTTTTTCGTGATGTTCGAAGTTATTACACAACGGGGGGACGATTTAACGTGAGTTTCGTGCTTCAAGCACACTAGCAGCGGACGCAAACACACACAAACACACGACATGGCGCGACAGAGAGAGGAACCCGATATGACGCCCACGTTCGCTTGACCGCTAACGGTGTTCAGCAGCAACCCCACCAAGACACTCGACCTGCTGGGCAGCTGTATTTGCCCTCCTGCTACTGCTGTGTACCTGTTGCTGACATCCTGCATTCGGTTTCAAACGCAGGCTGCACCACCCGACCCAGGCGAGGAGGAGACGCCCATGCTAGCAGGTTCCCGGTCAGCTTCTCCGCCGACACAAAGGCTGGCGTGGCCGACGTGGCTAAAGCTGCCATCGACAGCGCCCTGCCTAATGCCGGCCAGTCCCTTCGTACGGTGAGCAAGCGTAGTCCCGGCATGCTCTCCACAACTGCCGCCCGAGGGTGCAACATGGGGACCGGAGAGACGGGCACAACAAACCAAAACAAAAACAAAAAACGCCGCCGGTGGTGGGCGCGCCTAGCCAACGCGTGCAGCTGCAATGAGGATAGTACATTTCGGCCAACAACAAGAAGCAGGAGCTCCTGAACCCAACCCAACGAGAGGATATTAGAGCCAAAATATACTACGGTTCTACACCCAATGTACAAAAGCATGAAAAATCATTGCCCCATATATAAGACTAAAATTCCCACCCGTGCTGCGGTAGAAGCGCACCGTGTTTTTTGCCTTAGAAGGGTGGTCACTTGAGGAGCGCTACACCTCACCCAAAAATAACTCCGGTGCTACCCGATGCACAACCCCACGACCTCAGAATGACACGAAATATATCTCAACGCAAGAACGAAAAAACGACTGTTGTGGGATTGAGAAGCCCCCGCGTTCCAGAAATAGTTTAACCCAAAAAAATCTGTCTCTTATCGTAGCACGCGTCGATGAGGTACTCGTGTCTCAGACAATGTATCAGCCAACAAATTATGTTACCTTTACCGTAGCACGCATCACGCAAAATGTATTATGTGATGAAGATTCTCAACCTACGGGCTGCACCCGATATCGTTACATACCCAGTATTAATATGTTTCTTACAGTTTCGCTACCGCGAGCGAACGCGACTAATCTCTACTGTAATTTATCCCGCCGCGTTTTGTTTGGAGGCAGATGTTTTGAAATCGATCTATATTACTACCATTTTTCTTGTATTAATGTCCGTCGCCCGTACGAATTACGTACCCACACGACTGCCATTTGCCATTTCAAAAAGAAAATTACCACTCGGCCTTGTTTCACAGGGAGACATTTTGAAATCACCGTAACATGCATGTTGGAATTGGATTTCCATCTGACATGCTTGAGTAATCCGTACGACCACCATTTGCCACTAAAACGAGATAAAATCCGGCGTTGGAGAATGGACGAAGGGAAAAGTGACACCGCCACCGCCACCGCCAAACGCAACCCCTGAACTATTGCCACCAGGCTCCGCATCTACCCCCGTCTTGCACTTGAGATCGCTCTTCCTACATGCCTCGGTTGACGACGGGTGCGAGTGGATGGTCCATTGGCTTCAGCGGCTACTGTTCTGCTACTTGCTTTGAGTGACTACTGAGCTGTCCTGCTGTTCTCGTGCTAGCTTGGATTAATCACATGTACTTCTTCCGGGATTTGAACTATTCTATTCATGACAACCAAGAAGCAAACCCTAACAACAACCACGCGGTGTCCGCCGAAGAAGAAAGGAGGAGGAGCCGCCCGCGGGACGGGGGTATGCACGAAGCCTAATGGGAGTGGTTAAGGGTGGCACTTGGTGGTGATGGCGCTGGTCGTGGCGGTAACATTGGTGGTGAATTGGCGCTCGTCATTAGCTTGCCTCCGATGCTCTCGTACTCGTGTTCTTGTTTTCGATTTTCCCTCAGTACGCATGCATGCTGCTCGTACCTACTACGCTAACTGGGGCAGTAGACCTCATTGAATCCAAAAATCACTTCAAATAGTCGGTGAAGGCGTAGAATAATACTCTGCACTAAAATCGGGGAGTCAACCAATCGGAACCACGGGATCGCCGAAATGTGGTTCTCCGATTGTAGTAGAAACGAAACTACGTGGTCCAAACGTAGCACACGATATCATAATCTTCCAAGGCGCCCAAAAGCCAAACCATCGAGGCAATATTTTGAGCATCCCACCCGCCCAGCTAACAGGTAATTTTACAGCAGTTTCTGCGTTTGTAGTGGCCGGGATCGCCACCGCGCTGAGTATGCACTCAGCATGGGGGTGATTTGACCCGGGAGAGGACGCATGCTACGATAGAGGGTGCACCATGTTTTTTTCTGGAGCTCCTTACTTGGAGAGCTTCACACCTCAGCCCAAACTGATTTTGGAGGAAAGGGAAAAGTGCTATCCGGTTGAAAATCCCATGGCCGAAGCAGACAGGGACAACAGACGCGTGCTACGATAAAGAAAGGTAGCACATTTCGGCGGAAACGTTTTCTGATCGACAGGGCTCTATAACCCAAAAGCGTCTGGGTTTTTTACGTTTGTGTTAAAAAATATGTTCTCGGACATACTTACTATTAGTATAGGCCATGAGATTGTTCAATCGGATAGCACTTTTATTTTCCTCCGAAGACCGTTTTCCGGTGAGGCGAGGAGCTCTTCAAGTAACCACCCTTCCAAGGCAAAAACATGGTGCATCTCTATCGTAGCATGCGTCAACATTGCAACAAATTAATGATCAAAGTCCGCCGATTTTGAGTTAAGGAGCTCGATCATTCAGAAATAATTTTAGACAAAAAGTGGTATACCTATTGTAGCACGCGTCTGAGCCCCCCCTGCTTCGGGGCAGGAGGCCTCAAACAACCCGATATTTACTTTTAATGGTCGGTGAAAGCGTACACGAATACTTCAGCGAAGCTACTGTAGACTACGACAGTACACCATGCATTTTAACAGAGAGGGCAAACAATCGGTCATATGTATATTTTCTTTTTTCGATTCATATTAAACTATGAAACACGTCAGCTGTGAAATCTCTCGGCCGGTCGATTTTCAGCTCTGCTTCGTAGCTGCGTGGTGTTATTCCATTTTAGTGTATAAGTGGCCCTTTTCCTCGCGATTGACTACTGGCCGGTGACTCCCCTAGATGCTACCAGGGTCGACGTGACGATAGTACTTGTAGAACGATTTCCAATTGATTTCGTCCCATATCATCACGTGTACCGAAACAGCGGATCACACGGAAGGGGCACATAGATAGGTAAGGGGTACGAAGGACACACTGGACATTGGAAACTTTCCATGATAAACGCCGTCTTATGATGCAGTTCGTTGCAAATACACTTCATACTCCCTGTAAATGTAGCAGCAGGTCATCTTGACGTATGATAGCACGTGATTGGTGATTTTCGTACTCACTATATTGACTTAGATTATAATACAAGTCTCAGGAAAGGTATTGGTAGTGTTGTGCTAGTGTCTGAGAAGCAAGTAATCGCGCGGGGACAGGGTACTAGCGTGGAGGGACCAAAGCCCGTCGCGCCAGGTGGTGCTGCTGTGAGATCCAGCAAACTGAACTAGGGGGCGCGACAGCGACGGAGGGCACGATGGCTGTGGGGAGTATCGCTGCGATCGTCGCCACAGCCACCGTGCCCTTCGACGCTGCCGCGCCTGCTAGATTAGTTCGCTGGATCTCCCAGCAGCACCACATGCCACGATGGGCTTTCGTCGCTCTATGCTATGCCCCGCCGAGGCAGCGAAAAAGTGATAGGTGACCTGTTACAGCACATGCCTGATGGTATATGTACACACAGGTAAAGTGTAAAACACATACATACTGCACCAGTTTACAGATTCGAAAACATTGTGGGAAATTCGGCAGTCGTTAGTTTCTGTCTCATACAGTAGTGTAGAGTACCGTAAAACGTACCCATTCTCAAATTGGAAATCTAACAACCTGTAGACTTTCCTGACTCTGCCTACCGCGTTTTGCCATAGACAGACGCATACGAACGGCCTTCTGAGTCCTCGGGGGGGGGGGGGGCGGGGAGGGGTACTCATGTTGATGCACGGCCGTAGTCCATATGACCATAAGAGGGGCGGTATTTCTACCCTTAATAGGACTGGGCAGTTCCCGTTTGGCGGAAAATTACCTATTATATTACAGTGATGGATTGTTCCTGAAAACGGGTCTGCCGTTCCTAAATGAGTGATTGGTTTTTCGAATTTTTCAGAAAACAAAAACTTGTTTTGTGGCTAAATTCTCTCAGATCACAATCCGCTCACTGTTGTTTTATTCCATTCTGTACCCAGCGCAGTGCCTCTGTAAGCGAGATACCTTGCACGATGTCAGTGCGTGCTCAAATCTCATATTGAGCATGCTACGATAGAGGTGCACCAGTGTTTTCGCTGAGCTCCTCACTTAAGGAGCGTCATACCTCACCGAAAAAATGATTTTGGAGGAAAATAAAAGTGCTGCCGGATGCGAAATCTAATTACCGAGCATCCTCTGGAAACAGTCTTCGTCACAAAAAATGAAAGTCCGACGAATTTGGGTTAAGGAGCCCAGATCGTTCAGCAAAACGATCGGCCAAAACGTGCTACCTCTACCGTAGCACGCGTCGCNTACTGGTAAAAGGTTAACCGATCGCCTACCCGAACTAAGCCTTATAACACTCTCCCCCCCTGGACCGGCGGGATATTCAGGACAGACCGGATATACGGGTCGTCGTGTCAAAGCCAATTGGCCTCGCGGTTCCAATGTTATGGGGACCCAGAGAGTATTTTTCAGGTTCATGACATGAGGAAATTCACTTTTCTTTAAAAAGTGTTTTCATGGTGGAGGTGAGATTCGAACTCACGGCCAGCAACTCATGTTCTGCCGACGTCGCCATTTGTTAGGGTCTTAGTCCGTTGGGCTACTGGTAAAAGGTTAACCGATCGCCTACCCGAACTAAGCCTTATAACAGGTGCACCATGTTTTTTTCTGAGCTTCTCACTTAAGGAGCGTCATACCTCACCGAAAACAATGATTTTGGACGGAAAATAAAAATGTGCGGGCGGACGAGAAATATCCTGACCGAAGATTAAATCTAAAACATTATTCGTCACAAAAATGAAAGTCCGACGAACTTGGGTTAAGGAGCCCGATCGTTCAGAAAACGATTCAGCCAAAAAGTGCTACCTTTACCGTGGCACGCGTCGGCCCCCTCGCTCGAATAATAAGAAATTCAGCCTGGATCATGTTTCCTGTATCTTACTACTGTACGTAGGCGTCCTGTACCGTACGCGTGTATGCAGTAGGATCTACTATCAAGCACGGCACCGTTCGCGTCCAGTGCTTCGGAGGGAGACATCGACACTGTTAAAAGTGACTACGTGTACAGAACAGGAATCCTACAGTAATATTAGAAACCGGAAAATCTGGCCCAGGCTAGATTTCTTATTCGAGAGAGGGTGCCTTCCACACTCATTTTAGGTTTCGCTTTAACTGAAGCGATTGCCTTATTTGCTTTGATGATGGCTTTCTTGATTCTATTTGCTCTGTAAGAAAATTCTCCAGTTGCAATTATAAAAATATTATTCTAGAGAGATATAAGATAATAACATAATAACGACTCTCGAGTTTCCTATTTTCCCCTAAATCTCGGCCTGGGTTTCTTATTACCCTGTTTATTATTAGGTGTATTGTACTGCTATAGGGGGCCACTGCGGGATTGGGGGATGATACAGACTTGTATGTCCGAGTTTCAATCGCAGGTAAGTCGTATGGGACGGGCGAACAACAGGATCATACCCGTACGGCTGGCCGCTCACGTTCCACCTACTACGCGGTGCATAGAACGACAGGTTAGGTGTCGTTGTTTCGGTCGCTGCTGTATGTAGCTCGGGGTCCCAATGCCAGCAACATGGTCGCCAAATGGTACCACACCCGCACGTACAGTATATCCCGCATAAGGGTACTGTGTACTTACTTGTAGAACTGCTGTAGTTTTCGAAGCTACTTTCGGCTCTTCCTTCTATATCCCGCTGCATACACGTATCATATCCATGAAAGGCCGATTACAAACACAGACGCAAAAAGAGCTACTCGAACTCTCTGGAAACACAGCACACACAGCAGCGGCAGCGGTACATACAAGCCAGCTACGTATTGTCTCATTGTCACCGACGAAACTGTGCCCCTCCGCGTCACAAGGAGACTTACTCAGACCCTCCCTCTGGCATGAGCTGCATGCTTCATTCAGCAGAACGAGCATATACCACATACATGGTATTTCAACAACTCAATGCGTACCGGTACATACTCCTGCTGTACAAGGTACCAGTACCGACAAGCAGTAGCACGAGCAAGCAGTAGCACGAGCAAGATACCGAACAAGGATCGACGTCCAACTACCACTGCAGGGGCACCACTCACCGATCGGGTCACTGGATCGACTGCTGTGGCGTCTCTGGAGGGCAGGGGAGGGGAGGGGTAGCTCCGGTCTGTGTCGTTGTGTGGTGGGAGTTTGCGAGTGGTGGTGGTGGCGGTGGTTGTGGTGGTAGCAGAAGAGGTGTGTTTGTGATCACGTGGGGGAAAGCGGTCGACGTATGTTTTGGCAAGATGCACTGCTGTTGTATGCTGTGCGTTCGTTTTTGTTCCGGGGACGGGACGATGCGGTACTAGCGGCGAATCTGGAATGAACGGAGTCAAACACGCTGTTACTTTTTGTGGAAACCCCAGCCTGCTCGTACTCCGTGAACAATGAGGATGCCCTTTCATTGGGAACTCACAGGGGACGTTTAAGACCATCCCCTTGTTCTATGATCGTGTAAAAATGGAGTTCATTTTCTGTAGGCGTTTTGGTCCGGGGTGACCAGTACTGCCGGGTCACAACCCGTACTTCACGTGGGGACTGGAGACCTAGCCTCATCTCCACAGGCGCCAATGCTTGGTTTCTGGGTGCGTTGCTGCCTCCTCCTAGTGAGGCCAGAAAATCAGGCTCTGAAAGGTGCGTCCGCGAAAAATCGAGAGCATTTTGTGTACCATATCGCGGATCGCAGAGTGAGGCTTTTTGCGGAGTCGTTGCTGTTGCTATCCTAGCCGCGAGTGCTGCATCCCATCTCGTTCGCAGGTTTCTTCTCGTGCTCGTAGCCAGGACGTCGTGTTAATCAGCGCAAGTTTCCGTTTGAGAAACGATGTTCCACACGATGCAAACTTGATGTCTGCTGCAACATTTTGTTCGAAATTCCGCACTCTTCCCTGAAATGCGGCCCAAAACCACGTAGAATTCAAAACGCGAGTTTCATCAGTGATCAGGTCAAAACAAACCAAGAGGGTACGTAGCCAATCGGACTAAACCATTGGGTAGCATTTGGCCCGGTGTCCGGTGTCTCGTCCACCAGAACATCACTTGCAGCTCGTAGTGTACCTCAACCATTTCCTCGAATAAGCACTACGAGTATACTATATACTGAGACGACTCCTGTCGCTTTTTGTCACGTATCATACACGAATACAGCAGTACGTACGTACGAGTATAGTGTACGAGTACTGAGTGCGGGTCCGCGAATTCTGTCAACGCCGCCCTATGGGGGATGACAACCAAAAAAAGTTGTCATCCCCCATAGACGCCGCCGGGTCTATAAACTTGACAAAAAGTTTGAGTTTTGTAGGGTTTGTGGATTCCTGGTAAAGGGTGTGGAAGTCTTACACAATTTGCAGACGTTCCAGATACGGGTATGGAAGTTTGATGGAACTCACTGAAGTTCCGGGTAGGTACTCGTTCAGGAATGAATGTCGTATCCGTACCCGCACCCGGGTATTTTTATTTTTATAAGGGCATACCCGTACCCCGGGTATTGTGCCATGGGCGTACAGCACTTAAAGAACTAGAACTTGCAGAAGTTACGGGTACGGGTATGAATGAATGTCGGACAAAACTTACAGAAGTTCCGGCACGTGTAGTACCCGGGAAAATACTCGGGCTTGTACCCTACAGAACACAACCTTGCAACTTCTAGAGGTTCCGGGTACGGGTATGGAAGTCTTACATAACTCGCAGAAGTTCCGGGTAGGTATACGATGAATGTGTGCCCGCACCTGTACCCGCGCCGGGATATTTTTGCAAGGGCATACCCGTACCCCGGGTATTTTTCAACG
Organism: Saccharina japonica; assembly: GCA_008828725.1. Lineage (NCBI taxonomy): Eukaryota > Phaeophyceae > Laminariales > Laminariaceae > Saccharina > Saccharina japonica. Next base: position 269,407 of record MEHQ01002285.1, on the reverse strand, counting down.
GGTGTACAAAACTTGCAGAAGTTCCGGGTACGGGTATGAATGTCGCACAGAACTTACAGCAGTTCCGGTACGGGTACTACCTGGGAAAATACCCCGGGTATGGTTGTGTATGTACCCTACTACTGCTGTGTCGGTCCTCTCATGAGAAAGAGCCCCAGAAAAAGACTAGCCTAAATATTTCAGGGGAATATGAAATTAGGCAGCTATCATAGCTGTTGTACTATGTCCTCGAAGCGGCATACCGCCACACAATAAAAGACAATGTTGGTTTTCGTATGGCAGCAGCAAACTCTGGTTCTGGTCTGCGTAATCATTTCCAAGAGTAGATGCAGCTTTCGAAGTAGTATGGTAATAGATTTCCTATAATATGAGACGGCTCCCAAGGCTACCTGTGTATGGGACGAAATAACCTCGTAACTCTGGAACGCTCGATCTTTATTTGTATCGTATTATTGATAGACCTAGTGATAGAGGGTACCCCTCCGAGCACTCGCGGGCAACGAGTAGTTGCTAAATATTGGAGACAAAGTACCTGGATATTCGCGAGTACTTGCGGCTACTTTTGGAGAATATCCGGGTGCTCGTCTAACAGCCGGGTACCCGGAACTCCATTCGACCGTGTTTGATCGTAAACTTCTATCGAAAAGAGATTATTTTGAACCCGATACTGCGCTGGGAACGTAATTTACGGGGTGCGCCACCCACCGGATTTCCAGGGTGCTTCACCGGCTACTCAAGCACTCACGAGTAGCCGGGTTCGTGGGGGTTTCCGGGTATCCGGGTGTCCGCGAGTGTAACGGCGGGATTTTTTCCCCTCGTGCTAGTCTGATTAGCCGATTCATCAATGACCTGGCTGCATGTCACAGTCCGTGTAAGTCTTCTCACCGAATAAGACGGACGACAGCATTTCCAACAACGAGTACACGAGTACCCGGGTGGGACTAATACCGCGCGACTAACAAGTGCCACTCGTACCCGTGACAGTTGTTTGGGGGATGGGCAATACTCGCGAGTACCCGGATAATTGTAAAAAGAGGTACGCCTCTACTGCATGAATGCTCTTGCATGGACCAATGCACAAAATACTACTGTAGCAACACGACCGTGGTTTGTTGCAACCCCAACCCCTCTCACCCATGCGTTAAATAAAATAAAATAAAATCTGCTTTGTTGGTGGTTCAGACATCCGGGGGATGTAATGGATGCAGTTGACACACGATTGTACTTGGAACACACTACCTCTGCGACGGCCCTTGACGCGCACCTACCCCCCCTCCCCTCCCCTGCACGCCCTTCCCGTCCCCCTTCTGCCCTCGCCTTTGGGTCTCGCTGCAATTTTTCCCGGCGGTCGTTGAGGCGCCCGAGTTCAATGGTACTCTAAAGGGCAAGAAGCACTCCGGCGACGCCGAGCATGTGTCGAAGTCTAAGACGGACATCTACCAAGGAAAGCAAGCTATACTCTGACGCCAAGGCTTATGTTTTTACCTTGACAGAATTGGGCTATGATTTTGTCTTGCAAGCCCGCGGTTTTGCATTGTTTTGATTATAGTGAAAGCCAGAATAATCTAAGTATGTTTTTAACAAGAGTTGCTTGTCTCGGTTGGTGCGTTATCGCCTTCCATTGTCTTGTAGTTGTGTTTGTTATTCTGGGATTTACTGGGGGGGTGTTAGGTGTGGCGTATATGAAAAAACGAGCATTACGTATAACTTTGAATGCTCGGCTGATGTTGCGGCATTGTTTGCAATGATACGAATACACTGCTTGATTTGGTTGATGGGTAGTCGGCTCGCATTGTCTTGGGTTTATAGTGAGTTTTTGCTCTCCGTCATCTACATTATATAGGGGGGGGGGTAACTTAATTAGTCTGGCATTTTCTAGGTTTTACGTTGTTTTTATGATGCAAAAACAACCAAATAAAGTTTTCGCACGAAATGCGTGTCTCAGTTTAACCGATCTCGGCTTCCAATGTCTTGTAGTTGTGTTGTTATTCTGGGATTACCGGGGAGTCGGGTAGTAAAATCGAATACGCGAACAGTATTACGTTGGACGCTCGGCTGATTTGCCGTCTTGTATATGGATTATCCTGGATGTTGATTGCGCACAACGTAGTGTGTTGTACATGTGTATCGTGTCCATACCATACGTCTCGGAAGTAACAGTGCCGACGCACGTGCATATTTTTTCCGGCCTTCTGGGTGTCAAAAGTAACCATCACGAGCGGTATATCAGATTAATGTGGTCTTGTCAAATTTTCTGCTTGATGGCGGTGTTATACGCCCGGCCTGGCTACGTTCGAAAAAGCAAATGCAGACTGAAATTAAGGAGCCAGCACTTTCGTAAACCCACCGCCGCCACCCCCAAAGTCCCTTTTTGCCCATCTCGGGATTCCCAGCGAATACGAAAATGTATGGCCCCAGCCTTTACGTCGTATATCAATCACTGAGCCGCCAAAACCGCTCCCCTTTCCCCCCGACTCTCCTCCAGCCAATTGTACTGGCGACCACAGCGTTCGATCCGATCTCGAAACAATAGTCGCTGCATAATATTCACAATAAAACGAAACGCCTGCACCACAAACTAACTTTTAAACAAAAACAAAAACGAAAAAGAACTTCGCAAAGGAGGCATAAAACAATACAGCAAGGATTTGGGGAGGGGGGGGGGGGGGGGGGTAGGCATTCTCATGCATCGACGTAGAAGAATGGGGGAGGGGGGGGGCAGCCCAAAAACAAGGCAACAGCGACATACATTGCTGTATGTAAAAAAAAGCCTGCCACGACCGTCACCCACCAACTACATCTGCGTTGTGATGGGTTGTTTCCGTCGACAATTTTTTTTTCGTGCCCTTCACCACCTTCTTTGTACTGCTGTACACGACGACAAATGTTAACCAGATCGATAAAGGCTTGTCCGTATTCTCGTCGCCAGTGCCGGCCTCAATTTCCGCCAACGCGGCGCCGGTACCTTCGTCTGCGCCTTCCCCTTTCCAGCACTCGGATCGGCTTCCGACTCTTTCGCCTCCGTCTCCGAGTCCCCACCATCCGAAAGTGCGCGCTACAATTCGGCGAAGAGCAGCAAGCACTCATCTTCCGCTTTTCCTTCCTCAGCGTCATCGATAATAATAGTCTCTGCATGGAATAAGAGAGCAAAGGGTATGGAGAGGACGTTAAACATATATAGGTGACGAAGGGGTTGCTTCTCCGCCAGTGGGAATATACGTAGTGGCATTTCGACGGAACCGCGAACTCGGTTCGTCAATCGTGCAAGCTACGGTTTGACATTGCCCTCAACTTGTAACACTGCCGACGGTTCGCGCGCGTGGTTCAAACCTAGTACCGGATCACAGAGTCTGTATCATGACTTAACTTCTGAGAACGTCGTCCCCGCCTGAATCTTGCGTCCTCGCTGCGCCCCATACGTCCTGTCGATGCCTACAATTATCTTCCGATTCGCTATCTGCAGCGCCTCCTGTGATGACAGCGGGGCCGACAAATTGAAGGAGGCTTTGTGACTTTCAGCCGAACCATAACATTTAGAGGTACCTGCCATTATAAGTGTCACGAATAATAAAGAGCCTATTAAGAACGAAAGGCTCCACTTTTGGATTGAAGCTGACTTGGTTTTGGCGACTCAGGCCGGACTATTATGGGATCGGTAATTGCACGAAAAAACTTCGTACAGAATCCTGCCGAGCAGTGCCGTCGGTAGTGATGGGCCATTCTGGACGCTGCTCACAGAACAGCGATAAATATATAAGCGATGTTTTTATTGAATATTTATGTGTGAACGTTGCTTATATTTAAGGACATAGTGGTAATTAAAGTTGCTTATATTTCGGGACAGAGTGGTGTTATCACATCATGTGGCTTTCAGAGTAGTGCAGGCAGTCTGTACTATACAGCAGTACAGTAGTAGTAACGAAGCTTCTGTAGGGGACTAATCCACGTACTATGTAAAAAAAACGAGCTTTTGGCACACAGCAACCACCGCTGGCAGAGTTCTCTGGGCGTCCTTGCTGCCAAATTCGAGGCCCGTAGGTGGCCTGTGATCGGAGGTCTCGCGCGGAACGTGAGGGCTGGTCCATTTCTGTCTTAACTTTAAGCTACTGGAGACAGAAATGTGTCCCATTTCTGTCTAGGAGAAAGTTGAGACATAAATGGACCAGGCTTCACGCCCCAAGCAAGACCTCCGGACACAGACCACCTACGAGTACGGCCCTCGTATTTGTCACCGACGACTCTCTGCTCAGTGGACCATCCACCCTCCAAGTTCTGTAGCGACCCGAGCTCTGTGAGGCGAGCACCCGGCGGTGGCGGTTAGTGGTGTGTCGAAAAACGCTTTTTAGCTGCGCTCGGGCAGATTGAAAGACAGAAAAAAAAAAGCAGAGCCCTGTGTGGGTTTCACCACCACAACGGGGAAACACTGTTTTGTTTTCTGGATTCCGATTCCATAATAGTCGGCCTCAGATATATAAGAAAGACCAACATGCAGGCCGAGCTGCAATGACAAGTAAATTAGGTGGGGATTGAGTGATGGATTAAGTACACACCAATAAGCGGATTGGTCAGTTTGTCTTTGTACGTTTCCTATATATGTACGAAGTAAGCATCGAAGGTGCGGAGCACTCTGCAACTTAGGTGCGAGTGGTCGGTTCTTTGTGGCTGCTGGCGGCGGTCTTCGTTTCGGCTGCCAGCACCCCACACCTCGAGGCATTCGAAGCAGGGGGCACTCTTTCAGATTAACCGCCATCGATAGACGAAAAAACTCCTGCGAAGTACTCTAAGCAACAATGCGTTTCAACACCTTCAGTGGATAAGAAACTGGGTCTAGGAAAGTGGCCTGGCATTGGACCAGCAAATAAGAACCTGAGAATCACTTCAAATGATCCTATTGGCTGTGGCCTCCCTACACTGCTGTATCGATACACACGACACTCACCGTCTCTAAACGAAGGTCGCCAGAACGGAGTGCCGACATCCCTTCCTCATCTTCGGTCGGTTCAGCCGAGCCTGGCTCAACTTTCTCCATGATTCGTCTCACCCCATCCACAGACATTGGTCACTTCGTCGTCTTGCGCCCAATTCCGGGCAGACGACGTACGTAAAAGGTTAACTCCAGCCCGGTGTGAAGGATACCTGTGATGGTATCATGAACATATTATCGGTCGGGTCGTGGTTCGACTGACAGTTATTGACACTGCGACGTTCACGCGTCAAAGACATCCTCGAAGTACCCTTCAGCTGCTGCTGTACGAACTGCTGCTGCTGCAGTTGGACTTTTGTTCAAGAGATAAGAAGGATGACAGCCTACCAGGTACATCTCGTAAGTACAAGTTACGAGTCGTACTGATTTCAATGCGGCCCTCTGCCCTCTGTTGACCTTGTTTGTACTCGTACAGCACCGCTGCACATGCGAAAATCTCAAAATTTGAACAAATATGCTACTTTTTGGACAACATCCTCGTCTCGGTTACTGTCGTTCGCCTAAAAAATGATCAAAGTACATTCCGCGATAAGTTGACAGCCATATCCAAGAAGAAACGGCGAACGAGATCGGACATGGGACGAGGACGGCAGCCTGACGTCCATGCCATGCTGCATCACCGCTTTGGATACCAACGTAGCATTTTCCGATTTTTTCCACACACCTTCGAAATTTGGCACCACCGCCAAGTCGATGACGTCGCCGACATGGTGATGGATAGTTCCCAGCCCGTTGTAAGCGCTGCGGTGGCCTCCTACGCTGTCGCCGGTGGCATATGTGTGCCGCTGGACTGGGGTTTCCTCAAATATTAGAGGCGGTTTCTCTCAAAAAAAATTACACGATCATTGAACCAGCAATTCCTTACTAGAATCAGAGAGAGCGTCCCCAATCCTTTATTCATCCTCATTGTCCGTGAATGAGAGGGTACGTACAATGAGGATTTCTCTTTCATCCTCATTGGGTACGTACACGATAACACTTGCGGAAAGTTTTTTTTTGTTGCGATTTCACCTCCACTCCATCCTTCCGTGCAACCTTTGTTGTGAGTCACGACAATTGCATGATCCCGACTCCATCCGTATCCGCAAAGCTGTTCTATTGCTCCCTCTTTTTGGGGATATATTTTCAGTGGCTGTTGCTTGGCTGTTGGTGTATATTTTTCCGGGCCAAGCACCACAACAGCCGCAGTTCAGTAGCAGTAAGCTTCGACGCCTGCTGCAGGGTCGGGCGTGCTGTGAGGGTTCTGAAGTGAGTAGCTACAGGCCCCACCAATCTTATTGATCGAAGTTGATCAAGGCGGCGAGCGATGGCTGGGACAGTCTCACAGCTGCTGTCCAGGGAAAAGGTCAACAGAAAATATCCTAACAGATACCTCGCTGGCCGTGCGCTGGCCGCAAATATAATGCCCGTTTTATATCTAAACAATAGTAGAAACTTGGTAGAAACAGGGACTATATTATAGTTCACAGCAGTGATAACGTTGGCTATAGATACTCACTCGTAGGATAGTCCATTGGCCTACTTGAGTCACGTGGCCACGCCACACGACCGAGCAAATACATAATTTCATGTCCGCTGAATCTCATCGTGCTTCGTGAATCTCGGGGACTCGCCGCTCGCCGAGTAGTCTCCAGGAGGAGCACACTATCGTAATCGTCCACAAAGTCTCGAGCGCGCACGCTCGAAAACACGAAAAATGAAACCGGTGAGACTCGAACGACCGGAACCTACCCTTGGGGATTACCCTGGTATATATTTAGCAGTACCCACGGAACCACCCACTCCTGTGCATACGCAGCGAGTCCGTGCCAGCTGCGTGCACGCCTTCAGAGATCGATCGACAGGAGGTACACATTTCACCGGATTGGGGGGCTACTACTGCTGTAGAACGCTCTAGCTCTTCAGGTGAGGCGACCTCTTCTGCTATACGTAGTGCAGCGCAGACGGTATTTTTCGGCGGCGCTGTTCTCTGCTGGTCAACAACCGGGGACGAAAGGATGCATACCCGAATTGAGGAAAGCCTTCATCGGTTGAACATTAAGCCTTCATCGGTTGAACATTGAAGGGCGCTTCACCAAAAATTGCCGAAATGCAATATGTTTTCGTTACAAAAGTCGGCCATGGGATTGATCATGGGTTAGCTTGTTTTATATTCCTCGAAAATAAGTTTTTTTCACATACTGTTACTGTAGTACAGAGCTCCTCAAGTGAGGAGGCAAAATAAAAAACACAGGTCCACCTCTGCCGTAGCATGCGTCATCTGAATATAACTTTAACTGATTTCTGCCAAAACCGGAGTGGGCCCGGTTCTACGGGCGCTCGTTTGAGAAGGGCCAATCCGTACCGGAAGAAGAGCCGGCAGACAGGATTATGGTGTAAATTTCATGACCCCTCCCCTGTCTAAGACTCGGATATAGGGGGGGGGGGGGGGGGGTGGCTTTGTATGGTATGTTCGGTTCGATCTCTTCCCCCTCAAGTAGGTACTGAACAAACAACGTGTTGAGCTGTTCTGCTGTTTGAGGAGCCCTGTTCATCACAAAATGCTTTTACACAAAACAAACGTTCTACGCGTGTGCCTGCAGTTCCGCAACACGCGTCATGTTGCGTACACCAGGTACGCACGCTTTGCGTTTGTTTGTTGTCCCCCGTCGAGGAGCATACGTGTCATGAGCGCGTAGAACCCCCCTTTTCAGTGCCGGTTGGGTAGGTGCCGCTAACCCCGCTACAACAGCAGTGCCTTTATGACGCGTGCTACGATAGAGGTTGCACGTTTTGGCCGAAACGGTTTCTGAATGACAAGACTCCTCGACCCCAATTCGTCGGAATTCCATTATTGTCTCGCAGAATATTTCTTTGTGGTGGTTAGGCCGTCGGATTGGTCATCGGGTAGCACTTTTATTTTCCTCCAAAATCATTTTTTTTGGGGTGAAGGTATAGAGCTCCTCAAAAGTGACCCCACCCTCAGACAAACCATGGTGCACCTGCATGCAGGCTACCGTACGTAGCAAGCGTCCTTTGAAATCGCTTGGCGCCGATGGGATTCGCACCATTATTGTGGCGCAGCATGCGGGGTAGTAGTGCCGGACGCGTGCAACGACAGAAGAAGTGGTGGCACTTCTTCTCGTCTGAAACTTTTCCCGAATAACGGCGGCCATTTGAACTGAAAACCGTCGGAATGGTAACAATTGTGGACACATGCTACGATAGAGGTGCACCATATTTTTTCTGAGCTCCTCACTTAAAGAGCGTCGTACATCACCGTAAAAATGAATTTTGGAGGAAAATGAAAGTGCTGCCGGATGCGAAATCTCATGACCGAAGCATATTCTGAAACATGATTCGTCAATAAAATGAAAGTCCGACGAATTTGGGTAAGGGAGCCCGACCGTTCAGAAAAAAACGATTCATGCAAAAAGTGCTACCTCTACCGTAGCACGCGTCTGTGCTGCTAGTATTTTCGTTGGTTACTTACGTACGCCATGGGATCGTTCGTCGTGTTTAGCGCTTGCATTTCCCTGCAGCATCAGTTTTTTTCGGACGGTGTACAGATCTCTTGACAGCGAAACACCACAGGAAATAAACGGAGCACTTCTATCGTGACCGCTCCCGCCCGTCGCTTCTACCAGTATTATTGCCGGTATTTTTTTACTGGGGGGTACGGGCACCAGAGATGGAAACGTGCTGTAGTCATACGGTGCGCGCGAGTCGTGCGGATGCATGATGAGTCGTTTGAAGTAAGTAGCTCCGGCGCTCCTGTAACACTTGATTTGCACGACCAAGCAGCCGCTGTTTGCGCTGTGAAAAGTTCGTTGTGTATTAGTCACGGTTTCTTCATCGGGCCGACTCGTGCTACGATAACCCCCGATATAAGAGGGTTGTGACACACTTTATCCTGGACCTGTTCTGAGTTCTGACTACACGGACAAGCCTCACCTGTCTCTCTGGATAAGCATTATTGACATCTATAATCCTTTTGTCCGAGGCATATTACCCGGCGTAGGCCGTCAGACAGTTTTTCGGATCGCCCCTTCCAATCACTTTGCCAAGATCAGGTGTTTCGAAGCAGTTCATCAATGGATCGGCAGATAGACCTCTTCAAGCGTACGGAATCTCAGAAACGACGGTGCTACGGGCTCCCCCATCTGCGGGGGTGCCATGCATCAGCCCCCTAGGGATATTCTGCTGCCTCCTACAGACGGTAATAAGAACATCAATGAGCCCGTTGTACTGGCGGTCACTGGCTACCACAGCGAGGAGGAATTGTATACGTACATAAATGCCGCACGAAACATCAAGGGCTCTTCACGGGTCATGACGCCACCAGTAGACCAGGTCATGGAACGATCGAAATAGCACGGATCGGGTCGGATCGGGTCGGTTCGGGTAAAACAAAAGGTCTTCGACTTGTAATAACGGGGCAGGGCCAATTAACGGTACCGGACCGGACGCGACTCCCGAAGTTTGATTACGTCCCATGGTCGGTGTGGAAACCCCTACTTTTTTTTCACATATTGTGAGTGCTGATTGCTGTGTGCCGCGTTCCAGCCCCGGAGCTAAGCACCAACATAGCACATCATCAGCCGCTTTGACGGAGGCAGACGTAGGCAATTAGCGTTCAGTACAAAGGAAAATGTAGCATTTCAATAGTATATGGCCAAAGGTTTTCCAGAAACGGGGATTTTTACGCCTGTCGAAAACGTTTCCTTGACTCCGTCGGTCAAGGGCTAAACGTGTCGTCTCCTGACATATTTGTTCCTTAGCATGATTCCTGTTTTCGAGATGTCCAACCTTTAACGCCAAAATCCGCCAACCACCCGCGTCAGGCAAAATACGCTCGGAATCGTAACCATGGCATTTCACAGACGGTCCACTGTTTTCTGAGCCTCGAACCAGAGCATTTATATGTAGAGTCGAAGGAGGGCGTTTGAAGGCGCCACGCGGTATTTCCTCATCGAACATGAAACGCGTGGGTAAAAAGCGGACGCCTTTTGTTCACATATATATACAAGTACTTTTGTGTTGTTTTGCAACACCTCCATATAGGCGATGGGGTAAACGTAAATACTCATTTAAGTACTCGAGCTAGTACTGTGGATTCATTCATTTCGTAAAAGGCGGAGAACAATACCCGCACAGAAAGCGAATCCCGAGTACGTGTGAGCATGGCATTTTACAGCCTGGCAATCTGATCTTCCTCACAGCCAAAAACAAGAACATGTATCAAACAGGTCGATTGAGGGCGAACCGCCCGATTTACGCCTCATGAATATCGAGTATTAAAAACGGACGTTTACGCACAATGTCGCGCACAAACGCCTCGAAAGGGCATAGCGTGGTTTTGAACGGGAAGGAAAAAGAAGAAAAAAATGTATTAAACAGGGCAGTTGAAGGCCCAACCACATGCCCGAACGCCCGGGCAAGAACATGTACTAAACAGGGCATTCTATAAAGCCCAACCACCTGTCGACGCGCGTTGAACGAAAGGATCCGCTAACCATTAACGCCAGACCCCCCTCCCCAGCGATTGCGTTTTCAGCTATAACCCATCCAATAAACAGGGCGTTTAAAACTTTGGCTCACACCCGCCCAAGCATCCCGAACAAAAACGTATATTAAAGAGGTCAATTCAACACTCGACGACCCGCCCAACGGCCTCGCAAACCCGTACAGTAAACAAGGCATTTTAAGCTTTTATCCACAACCGCCTAAGCGCCCCAAACAAAAACATATATTAAACAGGCCAATTCAAGACCCGACGACCCGACGAGCAAGACCGAAATATTAAACAAATATTTTCTAAAGCCCAACCAAGCAAGCGCACCTGCACGCGACCAAGAACACATATTGAACAGTGCACATCACACAAAAACTAAAAACTAAAACTTTCAACTCCGAGAACGCAGGAAGCAAACAGAACCTTCTCCTACACTACGATCCTCCTCAGGCCGCCTATCAGAAACTTCAAACACACATAAAATATGCAAGCACGCATTCTGCCTACGTACTGTGATCCCACTCAAACCCACCCAACAAAAAAAAAATCAAACACACACACCGTGTACAGGAAAAAACTAAATATGCGCGTAAGTATACGTGTGAAGAAAGTATATTCTCTACACTATACGCGCCTGCTCATCAAAGTTGAACGAGCCGCTGGCCGGTACTACTATCCAACGCATTTAAAATGCCCCCCCCAAAACCCCCCCCTCTCGACAACACGTTGTGTATACGATGTATGTTATAAAGCTTACGAATTCAGCTCGACACCTAATTAAAGAAGCCGACTCTCACGACGTGTGCGGCATCAGCAGTAATAGCACATATTGGAGGTGCTACGTACTACTACAGTAATAGACGGACCCTCGTCCCCGACCAGGGATACTCTCGGCCACAAGGCTGACCCGCCACAACGATCAATACGAGGTGCACCGCTAAGGGCACAGCTCGGAGTACACTGGGTACTCGATCGAGCGCTAAGGACTTGCACCTCCTATTCTTCAAATATCTGCGATGATTATAATCTGCTCTTGCTGCTACTGAAAAACCTCAACATCTCACTGACTGGTGTAGCTGTTCCGACACCAAACTGTAGGAAGACGGGGGACACTGCCCGCTACGACAGGTGTGCTTGCATCTACACGTTTATGAGATTCGTCATTTGAAGAGCTAGCTCTAAATCCCGCCTGTAAAATAATCCCTGAGAAAAACAAAAAAACAAAACCGAGAAACATGCCTGGGCCTTGGATGGTATCGAAACGTACGTAGCGCAAGACGCGAGTGACATCGAAGGCGAACCTTCTGTGAAGTAATCATGTTATCGACTAACGACCAACCAGGTCGCACTTCTTTTCGACCTCATGATAAAAGCCAACCACTAATAACGTAAAACGCTTTATACAACTAAAAACGTTGTTATATTAAAAAACGAAACGCGGCGCCTTTCTCGACTTTAGCAGCCGTGGACCTCGACCTCAGAGAACTTCGAGAAGAGCCCGATGCTGTTGCCGTTGGCGACGATGTACAGCTTGTGGACCCCGTCCATGTTGATGGGGAACGTCTGCATCCCCACGCGCTTGGCCGCGCGCTGCTTCTCGATAACCTGCGTCCAGACATCCGCGTCCGCCTTTTGGACGTACACGCTGAAGAACTGGTTGGCGAGGTCTCCATCGAAAAAGGCGATCTTCAAGGTGGAGACACGAGTGTCTCCCGGGAACGTCATCGTCACCATGCCGTTGTTGAGGTCCGACTCGTCCTGGGTGCGGATCGTGGACCAGCGAGTGTTGTAGTTTCCGTCGAAAAGGTACCGGACGTTCTTGGAGCCGCTGGCCGTCGCGGAGACGGGCGCCACCTTGTTGGGATCGGCGCAGATCTGCCCCGCGAGGGCCTCCAGCTCCTTCTCGATGGCGTGCGCGCCGCCGAACAGGGCGTTGGACTCTTCCGTCGCCCTGGCACACACGTTGAACTCCGTCAGGGCCGTCCAGTTGTTGAACGTGTTCCCGTGGCTGGAGAATCGGACGTACAGGGCCGTGCGCGGGGAGAAGGAGAAGTACTCGATGACGTCCATGTCTCCGCTCGACTCCGCGCGGGAGCGGACGGTGCTCCAGTCGTCGTCGTCCGCACGCTTGACTTCGACGTCGAAGGTCATGATGCGGTCCTCGGACTCGGACTTCATGAAGAAGCCGATCGCCACCGCGTCGATCTCCACCTCCCGGTCGAGCTCGAACGTGATCTGCGTGCTTTCGCGGTGGATGGCCAGGTAGGTCGAGATCTTCCCGTCCACGATGTTGTCCACGTGGTTTCCCCCGTTCACGTACTCGTCGTGCTCCAGGGAGACCTTCTCGATGCCCACGGGGGACCCGCAGCGGGAGGGCATGTCCGGGCTGGGGATGTTGTTGGGCTCGACCTCGAACAGTTCCGAGCTGCTGTCGCCACCGGCGTCCGGGGCGCTGTTGACGCCGGCGTCGTAGTCGGTACCGCTGGGAGAGGGTGTGTCGCTGTTGACGTGGTTTCCGGGGTGGCTGTCGCAGTCGCCGGTTGCGTTGGATTCGGAGAACTGACTCTGGTCGGAGTCAGACCCGTACGCCTGTGAGTGGTGAGCGTGGGCATAAGCAAAAATAACACAAGGACGAAACCAAGCGGACGTAATGGACGTAAATCAGACGAGGTAGACAAGTACATGTGATATAAACTGTTTGACCTTTTTTCTATTCAAAACGGATATTTCGACACAGAAAAAAGTGTTTGTACGTACCCAGGTAGGTGTGATTGATATATCATTAGAGATTAACTTTGATATACGTTCCACAAAAAACAACAGAGGGAAAGATATTAGTTGTTCTCTATTATATACTGTAGGTACTCTGCATATTGATGACAACTAGTTAATATGATGGATTAAATAACAAAACCAGAAACGCAATGAGGTTCATAAACCCGGCAGGTCTGCGAGAGTATCTACCATCTTGCCTTCGTTTATGATCACATTTGGCCTCAAGAGTGCCAAGCCACATACGAAAATAAAACAAAGACGCAGCCTGCTAACAAAAATGTCGGATGCAATATTATCGGCTCTCTACGACCAACTACTCGATGACTACGTCTATACCATGCGTCTTCGAACATTATTATGTTACTCACAATCCTGTCGACGCCCGAGAGCTTGTTGCCGCAGACGGTTCCCTGGTCGGGCGACATAACGGAGAACGCCCCCCTCTTCGCCTCCTTGATCACGTTCTCGTAGATGTGGTTGCCCCTGCCGTAGCCGAGGTTGCCCCCCATGCGCACCCCGGCGCCCTTGCACTCGGCGATCTCGTTCCACCGCAGCGTGTTGTCGGACCCCCGCAGGCCGAAGCAGCCCGAGTCCTCATCCATCTGGTTCTCGCAGACGTTGCTCTCGATGAGGTTGTGGCTGCTGCCTTCCTTGACGTCCACGCACTCGTTGCCGTAGCTGCGCATGGTGTTGTGGTGGATCCAGTTGTACGCGCACTTGTCCACGTCGCCGTTGTCGGCGCTGCCGCTGCGGAGCTTGGGCTCCGGTGCCTGTAGTTGGTGGTGGGGGGTCGGGATCGTAGAAGGAGCGACGACCACAGGCAGGGGTGCGTGCGTAAAAGGAGAGAGGGATGACGGGGGGGGGGTGGGGGGAGGCGGGAGGGAGGACGGGGATGTTAATTGCTCGTCAAGATGCCTTAAGCGCAAATTATGAGGAGGTGGAATGACAATAAAACAAAACACATCAAAAACAAAGCAAAGAGAAACAAACGAAATGCTTTATTCAGCGCACCTTGCTTTCTGTCCAAGGGTATATGGTCGAGCGCAGTTATTCCGGGACTCGGCAATGAAACCCCTCAAAAGTAGGGATCATACGTTCCAATGTCTGCTTTATGGGTTTAAATAAAGACAATCTTGAAGACGCGTCGAAATACATTTAATGTTTTCGTACCCTGTTTTTCGGAAAAGATACACATGGTTGTACCCATGTATTCTATTCTTGAGGGTACTCGCTTGAATTGTTTTATTCTTCGCACGGAAACAGTTTTGTTTTTCATTGATAGTACATACTACCTAAAACTGTCGCACACTAATTTCAAGTTTATTGTCTACAAATTCGAGGGACCAGTTCTCAAGGGGTCGAGCCGTTTTGAGCAACACCTACACCCGCACGTCTCTCGACAATGTGTTTTTGTAATGACTTTATATAGTACATATATAAACCTTCGCACAGCACCGCAAAGACAACGTACCTTGCTGTCGGATATCTGGTCGAGAGCAGTGCCGATGTAAAAGCACTCCCCGACCTTGCCGCCTCCGCCGTTTTCGAAGGCGTCGATGCCGCAGTGCTGCACCGTGCAGCCCGACACCTCCGCCCAGGTCACGGAGTACCTACGGAAGGCCGAACAAAGAGGTAATTACAAGAGTTTCGGTGTGGGCAAGTGATGGAAAATGTTATTGATAATCATACATAGGGTTAGGTGGCATCTATCAGGGGATGAAGAGAGACTCGCCATACGGTAGAAGTAGCACCTTTTCGATGAATCATTTTTTGAACGATCGGGCCCCTTAACTCAAATTCGTCGGACTTTCATTCGTGTGACGAAATATGTTTCAGATCATACTTCATTACGGAGATTTCTTATCCGGCGCAGCAATTTCATTTTCCTCCAAAATTAAATGTTTTTTGGTGAGGTATGACGCTCCTTAAGTGAGGAGCTCGGAAAAAACATGGTGCGCCTCTACCGTAGCTTATGCGACGATGAAGGGGTTGATATAGCGTGTCCCCTCAAAGTTCATGAATATCTTGAAAAAGTACCAGGTGTAGCAAGATATAAATCCTCCCTATTATCGGCCGACATCCTACAATATATGACCGATCCAAAAACTTGTGAAAAAAAAATAAGTAGCGGCCTTAACTATTAATTGTGTGAAGATACTGAAAATAAAAGGGATTGGAAAAGCAAAAGGCTTTACACGTGATGTTGAAATACGAACTTAGATAATGTGAGTCCGAAATTTGTTGAATTGAGCAGGGCATCGCTACGCACGTGTACGTGGGTATGGCCAGGACAGAAAACACAAATGTGGTAACGGACGCGTGCTACGGGATAGGTAGCACTTTTTGGCTGAATCGTATTCTGAACGATCGGGCTCCTTAACCCAAATTCGTCGCACTTTCATTTTGGTGGCGAATAATGTTTCATAGCATACTTCGGTCATGATATTTCTCATCCGGCAGCACTTTTAAATTCCTCCAAAATCATTTTTTCGGTGAGGTATATATGACGCTCCTTAAGTGAGGAGCTCAGAAAAAGACATGGTGTGCCCCTCTTTCGTAGTATGCGTCAACGTGAGCAATACCACGGCACTGCGTCGAAGGCGTTGTGCCCAATTGGCTGAGCTCCTAACCCTAGAGGAGGTCAACATATCTCACCCGAGAAAGTACGTCGAAGAACGTTTTCAGCGTGATTTGCGAAACCCGACCAACAATGAAAAACCACCTATTGCCGGAAAACTCACACTATTGGCATACAATAGCAACGGCACGATACACGTATAAATAGAATTGACCAATTTGTATAGGTACGCCTTCTACGATAGAGGTGCAACGTGTTTTGTGCCCCAACTTAACAGCTGATTTTAGATGAAAAAAAAAGGTTCTCGACGCCTGCTACGATAGAGGTGCGCCAATGCTTTTTTCCGGAGCTCCTTACTTGAACAGCTATATACCTCATCCCGGATTGATCTTGGAGGAAAGTAACAGTGCCATCCGATTGGCAAGCCCATGGCCGAAGCAAAACAAGGAACAACATTCCAACAAAATCATCACAGTTTCGCCGATTTTGGGTTAAGAAACTCGATCATTCAGAAACCATTTCGGCCGAAAAGTGCTCTCTCTATCGTCGCACGCATCTCTCCTGGTCTTATCGTTCAGAAAAGTTTTCAGCCAAAAGTGCTACCTCTATCTTAGCACGCGCCTAGGCGGAGACGCGTGCTGCGGTATAGGTAGCACTTTTTGGCTATAGATCGTTTTCTGAACGATCGGGCTCCTTAACCCAAATTCGCTGGACTTTCCACTTTTGTCACGAATAACGTTCCAGAGTATACTTCGGTCGTGTGGTTTCTCATCCGGCAGCACTTTTTGTTTTTCCTCTTGAAATATTTGTTTTTCGGTGAGATATATCGCTCCTTAGGTGGAGAGCTCAGAAAAAACATGGTGCACCTCTATCGTAGCATGTATCCGGAGCTAAAAACTGGTCATAACATATTGAGCCAAACACTTCTTACAGCGCTACTACCGCTTATCGCGCTACTACCGCGGGTAGAGAACCGATCTCGAGATCAAAATCTCACCAAACACCGCCACCACCACCGCCAGACCACTAAAACTCCACATCACTTGCCCACCAAACTGGGGTCCCTCTTTAAACGCGTGCGATGGTGATAAGAGGTAGCACATTTTGGCTGTTTTTGTTTTCTGTATGACGGGGCTGCTCCTTAACTTAAAACCGTCGGGAAATCCATCCTTGTGTTGCACAAATTTTGTTTTATACCTAAACCCCTTAGGAACTGGTCCCCCGTTTTTGCGAACCAACTACTTCGAATAAGTGTGGCATAAGTTTTTTTTTCAGTTCTGAATGGATTTAAGGCCGCGGAATTGTTTATCGGATATTACAGCACTTTTCGTTTCCTGTTAACCCTTTTTAGGACTGCAGTCCCGTTTTGGGGACAAACCACTCTAATTCTAAGTAAGTTGCCCCCAAAACGGGACTCCAGTTCTATAAGGGTTAAGAACGGTTTTGGGGTGAGGTGCACACGTAGAGCTCTTCAAGGGAAACCAACCACCCTCAGCAAAACCACGGTGCACCCTACCTCTTCCTCTACCTCTACCGTAGCCTGCGTCTTCTTTTCTCTCTCTCACCTGAAGTGCACGCACTCCGAGTGGAAGTTCTTGATCTCCAGGTCGAACAGCTGCAGGCCCGTCACCGACGACTTCACATTGACGCCGTTGTGGTCGAGGTTCTTCTTCTCGTCCTCCCCGAGGACGTAGATGGCCGTGGCGACGTAGCTGTCCCCGTGGTCCCCGTCGAAGCACAGGTCCTCGACGGTGTAGTAGTTGTGCGCGATCTGGAGGACCCGGTCCTGCGTGTTGCTGCCCCGGATGCAGGCCTTCCCGCTGTTCTCGCTCTTGATGGTGATGCGCTCGCTCTCCGTCCCGTGAGTGCGCGTGAGGCCGTCGTGGTAGTGGTCGCCGTCGGCGAGGTAGCACGTGTCCCCGGGCTTCACCTTCATGAGGCACGCGCTCTCGAAGTCCTCGTCCGTGTCGACATGGAAGTCTTCCGCTCGAACGACCAGCGAGGCGGATAGCGCGGAAAGCTTTTTTACGCGCGCAGCACAAGACAAATTCACACATAAAAAAAGGAGGGCGAACACACGGCCAAACCAAAAAGAAGGGGGGGGGGGGGAGGGAGTTATTCAGAAAACATTTCCGGGATTGCGAAAAACAAATAGAAAACGGGAACAGCCGGGGATTGTTTTGGTGAAGCGAGGTAGAAAAAGAGGAGGTTCTTTTTTTTTTGGGCGTCATTATTAATAGGAAATTCGTGTATTTTTGCTTAGAAAAAAAATAACATGGTAGGTATAATACGTCGGCTCTTTCTCTGTAAATATTGATCATTACGCGTATGTCGAACAAAAACAGTTCCCCAAAACACAGTCTGCACATTTGGGGACTGGGAGTGCTTCTCAGGTATATAAACAATACCCCTCGTACTACTCGTACACGTATATATGTATATATACCTCGTACGTACAATGACCAATGTCACCCTACGAGTATAAGGACGGCGGCTTATTTTCTGGTTGTTCGCACAACCCGGGGGGGAAATACTTCTAGAAGGGCTAACTAAAAGTAGCCTTAAAACCAATATACGAACAAATGTATCAATCTTCCCGGTAGATATTCACGAGAGAAGCTCAACAGCTTAACAGATCAGGAAACATGAAGTCCACCCCTCTAACATACTAAGTATATACAAACAAGGGAAACCTTACCGACCATGGGATGTGTCTCACACATTATCCGAGGTAGAAGACGGAGGAGGCGTGCCCAGATACAGGGTAATGGGAGGGTCGTTAGACATATGGGATGGCGCGAAAGGGGTTGGGCTACGAAGATGAATCACAAAGTGTAGTGCGCGATCATCTCCTGCTGTTGGCACCCAATTTTGGGCTTGCGAGTGATCAGCCATTTTCGCACCCGACAGAGTTACGAGTGGTCAGTCATTTCAGCTTTTGGTACCGGAGAGGGCTGGCGATTACATTTCTGGTTATAAGTGGTAGAGTTATGAATACAGTAAGAAGTAGTCGGAGCTATGTAAGGCGACATAGACAAGGCGACCACACGAGATAAGGCGGTAAGAACAATCGGCTGGCACGGCTGTAACTTTGAATACAACTGACTGTAAGAATAAGGCGACCACTCGAGATAAGGCGGTCGAAATTTCTTAGCACGGGGTCGCCTTATATATGCCATAGGCCCCACTACTCTGTAGTGAATGTCCGAGTACGGATGCCTTATCACGTGCTGCTACTGGTACTCAGGCGACCTTCAAAGTTTATACATACCGGGTACTACTTTTAGCGTTAGGTACATAGATCAACTGGCTGAAGTACAAAGTACTGCTGTGACACAGCTGACGAATATATTGGCAACATTCAAAATTCAAACCCGAAGTTGCCAAGATTTTTAAAAGTAAAATATGCGGTCCGAACCCAAAATCGAAAAACAACAAAAAAAAACATGAAAACTCCTGATTTAGGTCGTATCCGTCTACGCTCATCAAAGCAACGAAAGTCAACCAATTCGAGAGTTGTATTTTTTCCATAATATCAAAATTTGGTTATGGGTGAATTCGCGATTCCATTGCTAGCCATATAAAGTGCGTAAATAGTGGCGTTGAAAAGCACGCGCTACCAAGTACGCTGACGTTTTATCGCGACAAAAATGCAAGGAACGAGCACAGACGTAACTCGTTTTGTACGTAGGGGAAGGCTGCCGGGTATAAATACGTTGTGTGCCATTATTGCAGTAGGAATTAGGACATCTCCGTCGGGAAGTGAATAATAAAGGTACCAATAATCATGAAGGATAGCAGTATACCCTCGTTTAACCCATTTAGAACTGAAAAAAAAATCACACACTACAGCCGTAATTACCAGTAGTTTGTCCCCAAGTTCGTGGGACCATTAACCCTGTTAGCACTGCAGTCCCGTCATGGGGACAAATTACTTGGAATTAGAGCCAAATATATGGTTATGTGCACTGGAGTACAAAAAAGGGTTAAAGGGGAAGATGTTGAAACTGCAGTTTCCGCAGTTTCCAAATAAAACGAGGGTATACTGCTGTGTCCTCCATGAAATCTATACCTCGTTCATTTAGTTCCCGATGGAGCTGTCCTACGAGTAATGACATACTTCGAAGTACATATAATGCATATAGTAGTACGGCAGCCTTACCCCCCAAAAACAATTTACTATTATACGTACACCTGTCCATTGTTGAATATACAGTAGGGGTCCCACTTTAGCGTCGGCTAAATAATGCAGTAGTGGACAAACACTGTTAGTGGATCTTCCTAAGGTAGCTAATTAGGCACTCTGATTGGCCAAGCAAGCACTGACCACTGGCATAGGGTTCGGGTTAGGGTTCGATCTGGGGGTCAACACACTACTACCAAGACAAAACCCCCATTTTAAATATCCACATCACTATCACCCTTTGCCCACCCCTCAAATAATGCCGGAGCCAGATATAATGCCGGTGAAATTGCTTCGCACAGATGGGATTAAGCAGTGTGGCAGTGTGCGGAATAATGCCGGTGCCTGTTATAATGCCGGTGTCGAGGCCTGGCACACACCGGCCTTATAGAGGGACCACTACTGACTGCTGTACCCGGATCTGATCTCTAGCTCGCACGTATGATGAGGTGGTGTTACAACATCAAGAACCCGGTAAAGAAGCTGCGACGAAGACTGAGTGACAAGTAAGCGTAATGTGGTCCAGGCGAAAAGAAGAAAGCATGCATCATTTATACGTGCTCGTACGTACGTAGCGCAAGGGCGGAAAACAACTCGGCCGGTAAATGGCAGCACGAGAGAGCAGCAAAGGTTTCACAGGTTTCGACGGCTGGAGTACGTGCGCATACGAGGTAAAGTATTTGTAGTAAGAAAGCTCTCAGCAAGTCACAGCAGTGACTACGAACGATATAGGTAAAGTTGACCCCAGAAATGCCTGTGCACTATTAATAATACTAATACTTTAGTGTTGTCGGGGATCGTATAAGAAAGTAGTGCAACATGACAAAGCGGGCCTTCGTGCCCGCCAAGATTCAAGAAAGACAGCCTGAGCCCGATCGAAGGTTTCGTGTGGGAGGGCCGGTACTGTTTGTAGGGGAGGAAGGAGCACGGCGGTCTACAGCGGGAAATAACGTGGGCACACATAGTTTGGCTTGCGAGAGGCACACATCTTTCATTCTCCCTATTATGATACCCGTCCAGAAATATAAAACGAGTGCGAGTATGGAGTGGTGGAAATTAGACCCAAAGTATCTTGGGGGAAAAAATCAAAACTTTTTATGCGGGTTTTGTGATACTCTTGAACGCGGCCAAAGATAAGCTTCACCCTCTACAGCCGTACAGCTACTGTAGTGCATACGCCCGACCCATTGTAGTATTCCTTTGCTAAACAGCCACATAATTTTCACTCCAGACAATCCAGAGAGTAATATGTACGGAGCTACGTAACACGGAATACCCCTCGGCGTGCGTGGGTGCGCTCTGTCCACTGGCAAGACAACTTACGGGAAGGAGCAGACAGCAAACAGTAGTGCGTGGCTGCAGAGGGGAAAGTACCAAAGCAGTATAAAGGACGTTGGAAATGACGTTCGTCCATAGTGACTGAAGTTTCAATCCCACGCCCGCCCGTACGTACGTACCCGATACAAGCTACAAGTACGGCAATACCACCATCATGCTCGGCAAAAAACGACGATCGGTGACCACGGAGCAATGCCTTGTGCAAAGAAGCAGCTGTGTCATATGGTATTCCCAATCAGTAGACCAACAGACTTCGCGCACAAAGTCAATCTCTATCTACGGCGTATTCTAGCTGTTCGTCCTTGTCTAATCGCCATGCTGACCTGGGCTCTACTCGGCCCGCTGTATCTCCAAGCTCATACGGATAGTGTGGTGTCCTTCATGAGTCCACGGAGTATCACACGACCTTGCTAAACAATATTCGTTTCAACGAAGTCCTCTCTCGATTTCACAAAACTGAGAGGAGGATAGAAGTTTGATGCAGAGGACGACGACCATCTTCGCCTTTGTTTTGCTCTCATACGACACCGTCCGACATGGTGGTCACAACTCAGACCCCAGGCCCTCCTCCATACCCTATCCACTGCGTTCGGTGCGAACCTTACGCTTTTCTATCGCGAGTAGACTTCAGAGCTTACTGTTAACTAGTACCAAGTATGTCATGGGTTGCCTCGGGATATCATACCGCCACCATCCAAAACTCGGTAAATCCTGCGGATAAAAAATATGTTTTTGTTTGTTGTGCACTCACCACGGCAAGCGCCCCCAAGTTAAATCTCCCCATGTTGCTGCCGTACGGTTTTCACGCCCACCCCACAAGAGCGTGACGCTGGCGATGCAGGCCTACTCCTCCTCCTAAAGGAATGGAAAGACAACTGCTGCTGGTGCTGTGGACCTTAATCCTCTCCACTGCTGATGAGGCTGGCTGTGGTGCGTTCAAGTGAACAATCTTGGTGGAGTGGTCCTAACTTTAAATTAGTGATCGACTGGGGAGGGGGGGTGGGATGGAGTGGGGGCGTGACGAGCTGACGTTCGTGTTCGTTCGTTGACTTTCAAAGAAGGGGTTTCCAGTTTCGAGTTTTTGTGGGTGGCATATTTGAAAAATACTGACATAAAAATAAAAAACGACGTGGTACGCCGAGGTAGTGATACTTTTTTGGTAGGCACTTGTGTACGTCTCTTTACTACGTATATCTAGCCGTTGCGGGGGGGGGGCGCAGATAAATCTGCCGAACCCCCAGAAGTATACTGTGAGCCCGCGAGTACGTACGCGTTCGTCCGAAGATTTTGTGTGTTTCGAGTCTCGACGGTAGTACATCGTATTTAGTAAGATGTCAACTTATCGGCTACGAGAACAGGTACTCGTAACACTAACAACACCGACACAACCATTATAATACAAGGAATATATGAACAAAAAGACAATAAAATACCGAATATTGAAATGAAACAGAAAATGTATGTCTCTATGAATAGGGGATCAGGACAGACACTGGGTGTACTGATGTAGTTGGGTAGAAATAACGGATTAAATATCAAGACAACACGCACACTGCTGTATCATACGTACATAGTTCACCGGAAATTTGTTTTGGACGTGGTACGTACGCTTGGCGCGAGACTCTGTTGCTATTACACTGCCTTAGGTCTGCCTACACTAGCTATCCGTTGGGCGGGCCGCAGACATATCTACCGAACCCAGATAACTATACGCGTACGGGGCTGCGAGCACGTACTACGAGTACAATTTTACATCAGTATTCGTTCTTCTCCGAGCATGTATATTGTGCCCCAGCTCTACAAAATTACAATTTACAGCACGCATAATAGGTAGTGCGAGGGCCGCACCTGGCACAGGTTACCTGGAAGAACTCGTAGGAAGAAGGGCAGCAAAAATATGTGGCCCGTGTCTCAGCAGTTTATAAAAATAGCACGTACCTGAGCGCCGGTTCTTCCATACGTGTACTGAACTGTGGGGTGACTGCCGGGAAAACACATAATAGATATGAGGGATGCGTATACAGTATCCCAGAGAGGGAAGCTCGAGCCTGCCGTCAAGTCTGGCTTCGTACAGCTGCAGAGCTGCTGTGTAAAGGTAGGGCTCTCGCCGTGCGAAACAGCACAACAAACACATCGATCAACAAAGAGAACAACAAGGTGTTAAAATGAGATATCGATCTTTATTTTGCAGATGCAAGAGATTTAAGATTTGCCCGTTGTCGTTGGCGCTAACATTATGTTGACGAGATCGAGGGTGCGAACACATGACATGTCACATATTCCCGCCGCCGCTGCCTATAGTAGCTACGACGTATTGATAGCGCGTTTCAATTTTATGAGTTTCGCACCTGACGCGCAATGTGCATCGCATACCAAAGCTTCCGACGCTTCCATGGAAGCTTCCGTCGCTTCCACGGAAGCTTCCACCGCTTCCATGGAAGCTTCCATGGAAGCGGTGGAAGTTTCCGTGAAAGCGGTGGAAGCTTCCATGGAAGCTTCCGCGGAAGTCCATGGAAAAAACCAATAGTGGACTAGATCGCGCATACCAGGCCGATCCTACTGTACTGCCTGTGGCATTTATGGTATGCCTCTACTCTGCTCTATGATGTCCATACGACGTAGTACGTACTGCTTGCTGTAGTAGGCAAAACATATTGTTGTTGCCTCGGACCACAACAATCTGCAATGAGGATACATGCATACGTACTCGTAGGTGGTCACAAAGCCACCGATATCAAGATTTAGCTCCCTCGTACGAGTAAAAGCACGCCCACCACACGTGCCAAAAAAGTGTCTACGTTTGACGCACAGCACGGAGATTGGAGATAGATACTACTATTGCTGTATACGTACGACAACAAGGACAGCATCTTCTTTTCACGAGTGTAGAGGTTTGGAAGTCCACATTTAGATGCGAAATTTGAATTCAGGGGGTACTACGTACTGCTGTTGTCTATGTCGAGCTATTAATACTACTACTAATAAGAGTACGTACTTGTAAATACGTATCACAGAAGAAGCGGTGTTATTCTTAACTACTCGTACGCGTATCATATTTTCTCTTACGCGTGTTCCACCTAATAGTCTTGATAGTACTCGTGCCATCTATGAACAATACGTACTCCAACCAATTCAAGATATATAACCATGCTTACCTTCGCACGTACCTGGTGTGTATGTTTCAGTTTTCGTCTTGGCTGGGAGCATATTCTCGTGAGCTTATTTTAGAGCACTACGTAGTCATTGGTTTTTACAAGGGTCCAGACCCCCCCACGAGTTCTGCTACCAATCGTCAGCCCGAACAATATACTGTACGTATTAATAGTAAGTATATGTGTACTACTGTCTTGTAGGTAGACCGCAAAACAGGTGTAATATGTACGGGGCGTTCTATTTGAACGGAAGGCAGCTTACGCGTCCAATTATCCCCAAACACACGACAAAAAGTACGGCATTACGTCAATGAGACAACCCACAGATCATACCACCTATATACCCGACCTACCTGGTATACAACAACAACAGAGTATGTCGTCTCTCAAACTTCGTTGTTGGGCTGGCGATAAGTGCATCGATGAAGCGGCAGAATGATACTATTATTGTTGCAGATATGTCGTATATAGCTGTTGCTTTCGTACGTAGTGTGGTCGCTGGTCGAATATCATTATATTTTACAGCAGTAGGTGAGAATCACAACAACAACTACAGAACTTACCAAAACTCGAGGCGCCCAAAATACTTAGTTTCACAGAATTTGTTTCGAAACAAAGCAAGCTGCTCAGACTTAATCGGTGTGCATTTTCATAATACCTGGTACTGCTGTACATCGTATAATGTGTACGTTGAACATTTGGTGAATATCACCCAATAATCGAGGTGGTTGCGAAAATATGTATGATATCTAACTCTGAACTTCATCTTCTCTAATTTGTGTCTGCGATACAGCAGTCTAAAGATGCCTTTACCCTTTCTTCTTGTGACACCTACTTGATACGAGTGATACGTAGCGAACAAAAAGTGCAAATTGTGTCAACGCTCTAATACGAGGATCCCCTAGATTGAGGAACCTGCTGCCTAATTATAAACCGGTATCTAAGGCATTGGAGTGCTACCCCTGGATGGGGGTGCTGGGGTTTGCTGTGAGAACAAGATCGAAAGTATTTTCAGTTATTTACATCAAGCACGCTCTCAATATATACGCATTATATCATATGTACGAACGTAGGCGTGTGGCGTGTGGCTCCGGTTATATGTTAGGCTCTTCGTGACTGCTGCTCAAAGGTCTGAATATTTGTTCTGCGGACTCCACGATTGATTTTTGAATGATGAGAAAAAAATATCACCTGTGAGACCAAAGTCCGAGATCGAAATCTTTAACAAATCATACGTAAAGTAAAGTTTTTTCGAGAATACGTGATATCTAATACGTCGTGTACTCGCAGTATCATTCTTACTTACTGTTTACATCGTATTATACTTCAGATACTGCGAGGACTCGAAGTATTACTGCTGCTGTAGTATTTCGAGATTCCTCACTGCGGATACGGCCACTATTAATAATGCTCCAAGCATCTGGGTGTCCCATAATACTGGTACTCTGGTACTCCCTGTATTCGCAGCATTTGGCCTTAAGTACTTGCTCACACTCCCGGTACTCGCAATATAGACGCATGCTACGATAGAGGCCCACCATGTTTTTTTTAGCTCCTCACTTAACGAGCGTCATACCTCACCGAAAAAAGTGATTTTGGAGGATAATAAAAGTGCTGCCGGAGGAAAAATCTCTTGACCGAAGTATACTCTGGAACATTATTCGTCACAAAAACGAAATTCCGACGAATTTGGGTTAAGGAGCCCGATCGTTCAGAAAACGATCCAGACAAAAACTGCTACCTCTACCGTAGCACGCGTCTATAAAGGCCGCCAGTACAGTATTTATCTCGGTACTCGGAGTACGAAATGTACTCGATACTCCGAGGAATATATGAGCATGAAGTAAACTGGGAACATCTACGATTAATACGACGTCGGATGCATCATTTGAAAGACTCGGCCATCGTTACGCCCTAATTCTGGGGACATGGGACTGGCGTTTGCAACACTTACACTTCACATTTTACAGATACTCCCAGTACTTATCATACCTGGAAGTATTATTCTAGAAGAAGTAATTCCGGTAATTTGTGTACTCGCAGTATTTCGAGGTTCTGTCTTGCTGCTTACTGCCTGTTACTCTAAGTACTCGACAGCAGTAGTTGGATACTGCTGGTACGGCTTATACTCGGGATTCTGTACCGGTCACACTCCCAGTACTCGGAGTATTTACGAGTTCCGTACTGCTCATACTCCCAGTACGTAGTCTTTATTTTATTTCGCCTGTACTCAATCACTCTCGGTACGCGCAGTACGAACTATAAGTATATACTCAAGAGAATACTCGGGGTGTGAATTATGATGGGAGCATCTGTGCGAGCATGGCGTGATAATTCGATCGCGCTTTGCGTCAGCTATAAATGGTTCGCTACTGCTGGTACGGTTTGTACTCGAGGTTCTGTACCGAGCATCTTCCCAGTATTCGGGGTATTGGGAGTTAAATACTGCTCGTACTCCCAGTTCTCCTCGTTTTTATTAGCCAGTACTCTAATACTCTCGGCATTCGGAGTAGTACATGTACTCGATACCCCAAGCATACTTGGAGTGTGAAAGTATGCTGGGAGCATCTGTGCGAGCATGGCGTCCTATGTAATTCGATCGCGCTTTAGGTGTAGCTAGTCGGATGGTAGGATTGGAGTACGGGATAGCTAGATAGCTACTGTAGTATTGTCTTGGATGGTAAAATGCGATAACACGTTACCCAGATGGTCCCAGTACCTTGGAGTAAAGAAAATAAATGTTTCCACAAGAAGGAATACATCGGGTACTACACCGTTTTCTCGCAATATTTGGGTTTCATGCACTGAGGGGCACAGCGAGGCTGGCGAAAAGAGTTCACGGGTGGTCCCACGAGTGCGAGTTGGAGCACCGTTTTCCTGTCCGGAAGGGGGTAACTGACAACTGGGGTCTCAATATGTAGTACTGGCAGCACGTTGGGAGGATATACTACCAGTATACTCGCTGTATTAACGGGTTCGATGCGATTGCAAATGTGAGTCCCCCAAGTTTGCGGGTACCGCTTGTTCTCGAGGTTTGCACTGCTGTTTATTGTTGCCCGTGCTCGCAGTATTTAGGCCTTCGGTACTGCTCATACCCCTAGCGCTAGCAGAATTTAGGCCGCCAGTAATGCAACACTCTTTGTACTCGGAGTGCGAAATGGAGTCGATATTTGGAGTGTACTCGGACAACGAAGTAATCTGGCAGCACCTGTTCATCATATATAGCTGTCAAGCAGACTCACCCAAAACATTTGGAGATGGACTTTGCCAACAAGAGGGCGGGACATACTGCGTGCGTTCGATTTGAAAAGGTGAAAACAAAACAAAATTGAAAAAATTGAAAGTTTTAACCCACATTTCGGGAATAATCTTCGAATCGTGGGAAATACGTACGATAGAGCGCGATATGTTCCAATTTTGGTCCATGTGTACACTCAAATCTGGTACTGTTCTCTTTCACCCCCCACCCCCGCCCTCTTGCCTCTTCCTCGCCCACTCGCTCCCTATCCCTGCGCCCCCCCTCTCATTTCCCCTGTCCGCCTCTCGTAGGCACCACCAGTTCCATTCTCCCCTCTTCTCCGCCCGTACGCTCCCCCATTTGCCAGATACCTGCGCCTTCACTCTCTCCGCTGGCGGCATCCCCCCCTCTCTCACTTGTTCAGCATACCCCCCCCTGCAGCCTCTTCCCCCTTGCACCCCCCCAACTCCCCTCGTAATCACCTCTTCCCTTCTTCCAGTTAGGTTTCCCCGAATACATATATAAGGTACCCGCCTTTCCCCCCTCCCATCCCGCCTTCCTTCCTTCCTTCCTCCCTGACCTCACTAGGGATACGTGACTCCTACCCCATTTTTCCTCACGTCTGTACCGGGCCGTGTTAGCCTCCCCTCCCTTCAGATACATGTTAATACTCTTTGCTGTCTCTGGAAGTGGCCACGCCAGAAATAAAACAAAGTCATTGGTGGCTGTTCGTTCATATGCAAGTCCGCCTCACAGGCGTTTCTTGGAAGGATGCAGCTCACACCCTCCACTCGACTCGCCCAATAATTCCTCACACGGAGCTTCGCGCTTGGTCCAGAGCGATATCTGTCTTGTTGCTGAAAATTCAACATGCTACGTCCCGGCATTGTAGGGGTGAAAGTGTCTATGGCCATACAAATACGGCCGTGAACGACATGAGTACACCTCCCCTCCGCCCCTGATGCGTTTATGACTGGTGCTACAGTTAGGTGGTTGCTTCTGAGTCCGACATTCTGAGCAGATTAGTGCCACTCGGCCGAGTGAGCACCCTAATTTGTGCGCAGTCTCGAGAGAGTCTTAGAAGTTTTGTTTGGGTGATCGCGATATGCACCGCCGTGAGTCACTTCAAGATATTCTCTCCGACAACGGAAAAATAGGTTTTATCCATTTTTGTGTGGGGGACTGAGCCCCTTGCTCGGGTAGCCCCTCTACCATGGCACTACTTAAAAAGGTTGCTTGAGCTTGTAGTTATGGGTTCATGGACCGCGTATTTATCAAGAGATGCAGGCGGAACGGGGAGCGTGGAGGTAGAGTCGTTGCTGGTTGTTGGAGAGAGGGTTTTCTCAGTTCCAGGCGAGGAGGCATGCCTGGCACCACCTGACGTGGGGGGTGGAGGACCAGAGGTTTGTTTGCTGTCTTTGTCGCTTGTACCAAGTAAGCACAAGGCCTTTAGACTATTAATAGACGTGCTTCCATTTTGGTAACCGAGTCATGACACTAGTGTCGATGCCTTCAAGCCTCTAGAAAACTGCACGCGATGGTTTGGGGGGCAACGTCAGAGTGACGGGGGTTTCCCAACTAAGGACCTACTACATTATACACCTGGATCCGACGTCTAATAAAGCTACTACTTTGTTCGTTACAGACCGAGCACGAAGGTTGCGCTTATATTTCAAAGGCGGATAGTTGCGTAAGTGATCGAGCTTCTTGTCCAATTGTCAAACCCTTGACTCCCACCTTGCTCGTTACATATCGAGCACCAAGGTTACGGCTTGTGTTAAAAGCGCGTAATGTTGGGTGGGGGATATAGACGCGTGCTAAGATAGACGTGGCACTTTCAGGCTGTTTTGTTTCTGCTACGATAGGGGGGGGAACCCACATTTTCACTACCGGGTTTTGGCCACTCGGGCGAGTGGCTCCAAATGCAACAAACCATTTGACCTAAACATATTTTGTTCGCGTTATGTAACAACACCTCCAAAGGCGGTGCATATAGAACAACCCAAAAAAAAAACAAAAAACTTTATGAGTACAACGCAGTAAAGCAGCCACTCTGCCGAGTGGCTCTGGGCAGGTGAAAACCAAGCGCCTATACATGACCCCCCTACCGTAGCACCAGTCTTTCTGAAACCCTTAACCTCAAAACCGTCCGAATCGCATTCTTGTGATGCAACATGTGCCTTTTTTGTACTCAAGACCATGCCATTGATCATCGCGTAAAACTTTGTTTTCCCTCCAAAAACAGGATTTTGACTACTGCAGGTATAGAGGTGCTCAAGTGACCACCCTCAGAAAATGCATGGTGCACCTGCATGCAGGCCACCGTAGCATGCGTCTGTAGAGCTTCTCGAACACGGGGAAGCCTAAGGGGCATACGGGACGCGTGCTACGATGATAGAGGTAGCACTTTTAGACTGATTTTGTTTCTCTGAACACGAGGGTGTTCCTTGACCCCAAATCGTTCTGAATTGCGTCCTGACTGGTGCTACGGTAGGGGGGGGGGGGTACCCCGATTTTCACTACCACGTTTACCCCACTCGGACGAGTGCCTCTATACCTCACTCAAAACTGGACGCAGGAATATATGAATAGGTTGTTGTCGCAGAGTAGCAAGCATACCATGGCGGTGCATATCTCGAAAACGTAAAGCGTTAAAATAGAAAAAAAATCGCGAAGAAATATTATGGTGGTCACTCGGCGGAGTGGCTCTCGTCCGCTGAAATGCTGGACATGAAAGCGACCCCCTTACCGTACGTAGCATCAGTCATTTGATTAGTGTGAGATATCGTAGGCGCATGCTACGATAGAGGTGCACCACGATTTTTACTGAGCTCTCCACTCGAGGAGCTCTGTACCCCACCGAAGAAATGTTTTGGGACGAAAGTTAAGGTGCTACCCGATGTCCAAGCTCATGAATGAAGTATGCTTGAAACGTTATTCGTCTCAAGAATGAAAGTCCGACGAATTTGGGCTAAGGAGCCCGATGGTTCAGAAACAAATTCAGCTAAAACGTGTTACCTCTATCGTAGCACGCGTCTGGATTTATAGGTCAAGGTTATAGGCCATGGCATTGCTCCTCGTTCAGGACTTAATTCCCCTCCACAAATCAGTTTTTGGGTAGCTCCTCAAGTGACCACCCTCTGGAAACACGTTGTCCACCGTACGTACTGTAGCATACATAATATCATAGGTCGATTGATTTTGTTGAATGTTAAGAAGTATGTTGCCTGATACCCTCCCCTTTTTCTCCCGTCTACTGTGTAAATTGCGACGACGTACTTTTACGCTGTACCCCCGGGTAGCTGCCATAACCATGCTGTTGTACGTATACCGGGTACAGTACCTGTACTGCTGCTGCTGCTGCTGCTGCTGCTGCTGTACAATACTCCTGGCCTGCTGGATGGGGTTTGTATTCGGTGTCGCTGATGTACTCATACACCTGGGTTCACGAGGTTTTTGTTTTGGAGTAGTAGTGTACGCTACTAAAAGCCACGTACTACTCGTATAATCACAAGAAGGGTACCGGCTTTCTCCGTGATTTGTTGTTGACTGACTCACGAAAATAAAACCAGCATGAATCGAGATGTACGTTCCTCGACCATCGACGAGCATCAACTTTTGTTCCCCTCCAAAATTAGGTTTCGGGGTGAGGTATAGAGCTCCTCAAGTTACCACCCTCAGAAGGCAGAAACATAGTGCACCTGCATGCAGGCTACCGTAGCATGCGTCTGCCTGCAACACCATCCCGCCTTGAAGAGTTGTCAACACCGCTTTGGGCACGACGATCACATCGCCATCGCAGTACATGGAGAGTGATTCAAGAACCAAATTGTGGTAGGTTGTTCTGCTGCTAGAAGTTCACTGGTTTGTTTCCACAAGTAAACATACGCCACCGATAGTGGCACCGTAGGGATTTAACGTACAAATAGTATCGTGCCGGGTATTACCTTTTTTAATGTACATAGCACGTTTGTTTTTCGTCTGACCGGAGCGAATTCCAGGCTCTGTGCGTGACGTTTGTGCTGCCTATATAAGCTTGCCAATGATTATAAACCTGCCGCCACAGCAGTATGCCTTCTTTTTTTCAAGGTCGGGTTGTATAAATTAATGGATGAGACGTATGTACGGGAGGCTTTCATGGGGGAAGCGGTTTAAGCTTGTCAATGATTAAAACGCTGCCGCCACAACAGTATGCCTTCTTTTTTTAAACGTCGGGTTGTATAAATTGATGGGTTAGACGTATTTACAGGAGGCGGGTAACGACGAATGTTGCTGGCGTTGAATTTTCCATACGATAAGAGGGCCGCAGATGCAGACGGACCAAGGAATACAGATATGTAGTAGCGACATTTACGCGCGTGCTTTGTCAGAACGCCGGAATGGTCGAACAGGAGTAGTACCACATAGATAATACAGGCTGGTTCAGGCGTATCACCCAAAATTCATTCAGTGGCGAATGTCCACGCCGTTTTTTGGAGTTAGACCCTGAAATTTGGCACACGTGTTTTATGCGCCCTACCCGAGACTTTAACGGATGGGTTTTGTTTTTTTTTTTCCGTCAGATTTCGCTTGTTTTGTATTTTTTTGGGAAATTTGGGTCTTAAGAGATCCAAACTTTCCGGCGAAAAAAAAACAAAAAAAAAACCCCATTCGTAAAAGGCTCGGGTAGGGCGCATAAAACACGTGTACCAAATTTCAGGGTCTATCTCCAAAAAACGGCGTGGACATTTGGACTTTTATGCGGTAAAAGTGCAAAAATAGGCGTCGCCTCGTAGTTACTTAGTTTTAGTATAGAATCGATTTTGGGCGTTAAATATGACTTAATATGATCATACGCAGTCAGATTTTCGAATATTTGCGTGAAACTTTGTACAAACATGCCTTAGACCACCTGGAAGCGGCTCGTTCAGAAAAACAAAATGGGGGAAAACAGGTTTTCCTACGGAAACGCTGACTATTGTGGACCACTTTGAAGGCCTGTGATTGGCCGGGCCACATTTTCGGCGGTAGCGCCAGTTCTAGGTCCTTGAACAAAAAACTGGCGACGTCACCCTCTTCCACTGTTCATGGCGGTCAGTATGATACCAAATATGTGACATTGGAGTTGCTATTGCATGCGGCATTCGTGACTGACGAAATTTTGGGTGATATGCCTGAACCAGCTCGTAGGACTTGCAAAAACATCTAAGCGCTTGTAAAGCGTCACAGATATATTATTCGCGCCATCCCATTGTCGAAAGCGTGACTCTTACCTTTTTGATTCCATAGTCGTGCCAACGGGGTATACAATGCCACGTCGCAGTCGCCAGAAGACCGAGTTACCGAAAGGTAACGCTGACCTATGCAGCGATTGCGCCACAGCAGCAGCACAGAGTTGTTACGGCAACCAAAAAAGCAGTGCGATACACACAACTTATTTTGGTGCCGGAGGCGCGTGCTACGATAGAGGTTGCGACGCATGCTACGATAGAGGGGTATCATGTTTTTGCCTTGGAAGGGTGGTTACTTGAAGAGCTCTATACCTCACCCCGAACTGATCATTAAGGGAGGAAAGTAAAAGTGCTCGTATCCGATTATCAGACCCATTTCCGAAGCATACAAGGAATACTATTGCAAATCAAACAACGACAGTCCGATAGTTTTGGGTTCAGCAGTTCGATTTTTCCGGAACAGAAACAGCCGAAAAGTGCTATCTCTATCGTAGCACGCATCTTTTGCACTTTTTGGCTGCTTTTTTTCTGAAATGGTCGGGGCTCCTTAACCCAAAAGGGTCGGGCATCTCATTTTGTGCGGCCACGTTGTTCATTTTATGCCTAACCCCTTAAGAACTGGTCCCCCGTTTTTTGGGGACAAACTACTTGGAATTGGTGTAGGATACGTTTTTCCAGTTGTAAATGGGTTAAGTCCATGGGGTTTTTCACTAAGTAGAACTTTTGCTTACCTCCCCAATCTGTTTATGGGGGAGGTATAGAGCTCCTCAAGTGACCACGCTCAGAAAAATACATGATGCACCTGCATGCAGGCTACCGTAGCATGCATCGGGAGACGATTCGTCCTACGACAGGCGTCTTAACACGTTTCGGCTTTAATGTTTTCACAATGAAAGGGGCTCCTGAGCGGGAATTCGACACAACGTCATTTTCGTTTTTGCAACATGATTTTGCGCACTCCCTAGGTTATATGGCATTGTGCATCGGACTGCACTGTACTAGTTTTTTTTTAAACAATACACTTTGTTTTGTGAGGTATAGGCGTCTTAAGTCATGAACCTCAGGCAAATTAATATGCCCACCTCTTGCCTTATCATGCGTCAGGTATGAAAAAAACGTATAAAACCAAACAATACTAAGAAGGCTTCCGAACGTAGGTTTTGACAAGCGGGAAATGGATACCGAGGGTGGTCGGGGGCATGAGCCGTTTGCTGCGCGAGGTTTCCAGGCATTCATAACTATGTTGCTCGAGCTGAGATATAAGAACTTCTCGCACATGTTGCTCGCCCCCTTTCTTCACGTTTCTCGCTTGGGCAACACTGAAAAATGTGTCACCGCGAAACGGCGTTGGAGCATGCATCATTGCGATTAGTTGGCACAATATATCGGGATTGTTTTACTCATTTAATCAGCTTGTTATTTGTGCTTGACAGTAGCGCATTCTTCCAGCCGGCTGTCGGGCATAACTCGTCAGCCACAGTAGGCGTTTCAAACACACCGCTGGAATCTGCTTACTACAGGGATTTGGGCTACCGTTGTAGCCGTACCAGCCGTAAGCGGAAATCCCGACGTTTTTTCCATCTTCGACCTTTCAGCATGATCTTTCATATCATTATCACGATGGACTGCTTCATCGGAGTCACATATAAACATTATTATTTTTTTCCTTCACCCCCTGCACACAAATAACGCGAACACAAAACAACAAAACACACACACTCTGACCACAACCTGCTCAACCCCGCCCCCCACCCCTCCCGACAAAACTTGGAGGATAAGCTTGCGCTGATATACGGCCAGCACGGAACGAAAAACAGAACGCGCACACTAAAGCAGGGGATCGTGTGGAACCAAAACCCGCACCGTTCAGCACATACTCGACACGGGACATGTATCGTGGATGCCCTGGCGTGCCTGCCTCGAAACACCAAAGGTACTGGCCCCGATAATTTCCCCTCGGCGAGGAGCAAGCATGGCCCGGCCACGATTCCAAAAGAACGTTCAACTGGAATGGTGAAGGAGCCCTATTTGACGGTTACCTACACCCTGTTCCACAATAACATGACTTTTCGGATCAAATGTGAATACCGAACAATGTCATGATGTTGCGGGACTTCACTGGCTAGCAATTGATTGGGGTGTCGACGCTAAAGACCACTAGTTTGACTGAGCGTTTATCTCCATAACAAAACACTCGTTAGGTCACAAAAGCGCCAGATATCGGAACTAAAACACGCAGCATCCTGCACGTTTTACACCACGCAACTATTAATAGCCGCGGCAACCTAGTCCAACCAATGTTTAGTTGGCGACCTATCGTCACCCAACTCGCATCCCTATAGGTTAACCCTGTCACTGCTGCTGGTTAACACGATGCTACTCTAATTCCGACTTGTGTTCGTCGACAAACGAAGGGTACAGTCGAAACGCCCTATGAAACCGTCCTTTCGATCGAACAGCCCCAGCGATTCGCTCGAAAACACGATTCAATAGTCCTACACTAACTGCAAGTTCTTACTCTCGTAAACTCTGGTTCCTGTTCGAAAGAGGTGTCACGAATAGCCGGAGCAACTCGCTTACGTACGTCCAGAACATACTCCTCCCATCGAGATACGCCCGTGTTGGTGGGTGCACCACAAGAGGTAGCGGGACGCGCTGCGTTACGTACCCCCCCCCCCGCCTGCCCGTGTTCGTTCATACTTGACCAAATTTGTGTGTCTCCATTTTCGCCCCCGTCTTCAGTTTGACTTGCAATGAAGAGCATCTTCCTTCGGTGTTTGAAGGTCCTCCAATCACATCTACCCCTCCCTAACAAATTATTCCTCTCATCACTATAAATCTGAACGGGTACGCTCGCCCCGCTCCCCTCCCGCTATTGTGTGTGGCCTTACGCCTTGGAAGCGTAGTACGCCTTCACCTGCAATATTACACAGAGGGAGTGGCAGATGGTGGGAGGGAGGGAAGGTGTGAGCTCGTCGGGACGTGTTAACATTGCTCATTCAGTCGCGCACACTTCAGTGTAGCACCCGTAAAAACCGCTTTAGAGCCAACACATGAAGACGCGTGCTACGGTAGAGGTAGCACTTTTTGGCCGAATCGTTTTCTGAACGATCGGGCTCCTTAGCCCAAATTGGTCGGACTTTCATTTTTGTGACGAAATATGTTTCAGAGTATACTTCGGTCGTGAGATTTCTGATCCGGCAGCACTTTTAGTTTCCTCCAAAATCCTTTTTTTGGTGAGGTATGACGCTCCTTAAGTGAGGAGCTCAGAAAAAACATGGTGCACCTCTATCATAGCATGCGTCTGAAGTACGGTTAAACAGGCAGTTTTCCTAATACAGACGAATGCTACGATAGAGGTGCACCATTTCTGCCTTATAAGGGTGGTCACTTGAGGAGCTCCATACCTCACCCGAAAACCGATTTTGCAAAGAAACAAAAGTGCTACCCGACCAACAATCCCATGAGCTAGGTATACTATGATAAACATGGCAACACAAGAATGAAAGTCCGACGAATTTGGGTGAAGGAGCCCGATCATTCAGAAAAAAAATCAGCAAATCGCGCTACCTCTATCGTAGCACGAGTCTACAAACCGCACTTTCCACGCTTACTCTAACGATAATGCGTTTGTCCCTCTGGATTAGTTGATCACATTTTACCATTCCCCGTTTCCCGTATGTTTACGCCAGGGAAACACCCAATCGGTTATTGCGTAGATTAGTGTAACGCACCTTGGGGTGTTCCATGACGGCGTCGTCGACGGCCTTAAGGGAGGGGCAGATGTCCTCCACCATGGTCTTGGGGATGCCGGCCAGGAAGCCAGCCTGGACAGTGGCGAAGACGGCGTGGATCTGTCCACACATAGGACGATATGGGAAAGGGAAACAGGTGTGGGGGAAAACGTGGGACAATACGTATATGAAGCACAGTATTAGAAGTAGTATCACTATTAATATTAGGAGTAGTAGTAGTAGTGGTAGTAGCAGTAGTAGTAGAAGTAGTAGTAGTAGCAGTAGTAGTAGTAGCAGTAGTAGTAGTAGCAGTAGTAGTAGTAGTAGTAGTTGCTGTAGTAGTAAGGGTTTACTCACAAACACCGATTGAAAGACAAGGTGTAGTCGCAGCCCTTTTCACCACTTTAATCGACCGGCATATCCCCAAAGACAGCAAGGGTAGAAACACGCGAAGGTGGGTTGGGAACGTTTTGAGCAGTTGCTCGTTTGAGGCGCTCCACGTGTTCGGCAACCACTTGGCGCCCACGAGCAATTCCCCAACAGTAACTGGTTTACGCATTCGACCCCCGATGGGGTAACTGTGCCCAGTAACTCACCGTGATGTCGGCGATGGTGAGGGAGTCTCCGACGCAGTAGGCGGAGCACTTGTTGCTTTCCACCTTGCGAGCGATGTCCTCCAGAAGGTGCTTCACCTTACCCGCCATCAAAGCCTCGCACTTCTCCA
The DNA here is from genome assembly GCA_008828725.1 of Saccharina japonica. Classification (NCBI taxonomy): domain Eukaryota; class Phaeophyceae; order Laminariales; family Laminariaceae; genus Saccharina; species Saccharina japonica. The sequence goes on along the minus strand of MEHQ01002285.1, from coordinate 231,997 downwards.
ACTATTGTTGTTGATGTTGGGGTACAAGCACAGAAACAAGTTGAAGTGGAAGTTGATGATGATGGTGTGGGGCACAAATGTCCGATTTGTTCGGAATAATCACGTTTGAGAGCAGATAGACATGCATTGAGGTAAGGCGCGGAGGGGACGCCATAGGAGGACCAGATGTTGAGCAGTGGGGGCAGTAGGATCACTAATTGAAATGTTGCCGCTACCGTGTACTGTACCCGACACGTAGCTCGGCACCGTTACTGGAAACGAAACCTATCTATACGGTTACCGTGACCATACACGGTTAGCGTTACCGTTTGACGGCTAGGTTTAGCTTTAGCGTTCGGGTTGGCGTTAGCGTTGGCGTTAGCGTTTGCGTTAACGTTCACGTTACGGTTACACTTCCCCTTACGTTCAGCATTACCGTTACCGTTACCCTTACCGTTACCGTTACCGCTACCGTTACCCTTACCGTTAATCTTACCGTTACCCTTACCGTTACCCTTCCCGTTACCCTTACCGTTACCCTTACCGTTTCCGTTACCGTTACCCTTACCGTTACCCTTACCATTACCGTTACTGTTACCGGTATCGCTATGCCGTAACGCCGCTTAGCTCACCTTCTTGGCCTCGTCCATCTCTCCCATGGTGGAGAAGAGGTTGATGAACACGTCCTCAGCGATCATCACGATCTCGTCCACCTTGAGGGCGGCGAGAGGGCACTCCGGGTACGTACCGCCGAGCTTCCCGGCGTAGCGCAGAAGAGCGGTGGACTGGGTGTAGTCGGTGCCGTCCATCTGTTGTTCGAATTAAAGTTGAATTTGACGTGGAAGTTGGTGTTGATGTTATAATTGTCGTGGAACATTAGAAGAGGACGGGAGGGGAGCGGATGGGAAAGGTCAGAGGGGTGAAGAGTGATGTGAGACGATAACTGAACGACTAGGCAACTCGTGGGAACCGAAGCGACGAATGCTATACGCGGGGGGACTATCGGAGGCGGTTGGGGGGGGGGGGGGGGGGGGGGGGGGGGGGGGGGGGGGGGGGGGGGGGGTTGACATACGTGCTGGCAAGTAATGGTAACTGCCCAACAAAAATAAACACCAGTGGCTTTCAATCGACTTTTTACACAGCCAGAGTCGACCAACCAAAATGGGGTAAAGCTGAGTCGACGACACGGCTACGTAGGTGAGGTTGGCCGGACTTCTGAGTGCGAGCTACATAGGGGTTGTGCACTCAAATGGTGTGCGCATGTAGTGTTCAATGGTTGTGGAATACGATACAATATCATGCGGTGCCGAGTTAGAACGAGCAGGAGTTTGGGGTCGAAAGTCTTGTAGCTACCAGGTACCAGTTTTTAGTGAGGCTGAAACATGTACCTATCGACAGCCCCGATAAGTCCAGTTGCGTGTCCAGGAGCACGCCTTGTGTCACCCTTCACGCTATGACGGGGATGGCATAGTAGTAATCACCTACTATAGGCCCATAATCCAATATTTATCCCGTATGTATACCCGCTCTATTTGATTCTGCTTGGTATGTTTTCCCGTGATCGTTTGTACCTCGCACATCATACAGGTTGCAATTGGCATGGTTAGACACATACACTATACCAGGGCCTTAATTATTGCCCTGATATATATTCATACAACCTGGCATGGTTTGTCGCTTTTACAGTACAATAATACCACCCTGTTTCGAAATATAAGAACTACTTCTGAATGAAAATTGGATTAAAAAGGCGATTATATTTCGGGACAGAGTGTGTGCAATGCAAAAAAGTACATCCCACACAGAAAATTCTGTACACCTTCACAGCAGTGGCATCATTCAAGGTACCTTCAACCCACACAGTACGTAGCTCCACAAGCAAAACCACAGCAACTACGTATATCTATACATACAACAGATGCAGTAGATACATCGTCCGTGACGCGCGAGTTATTCACTACTACTGTAGTACAGATGTCCGCGTGACCTCTGCTGAGTGCACAGCCCAAGAGAACAGGCCGAACAATACCGTTAGCAGTTCTGCTCGATTTTTTTATTGTGTATGGTACTATGCTACGTGTATGGTACTCTGCCATTGTACGTGTATGCACTGCTGCTGCTGCTGCTGCTGCTGCTGCTGCTGTATTTGACGCAGGCTACGGACGATAAAGGCGCACGCTTTTATTTCTGAGGCTTCTCGCTTTAAGAGCTCTATACTAATAGTGAGTGAAAACATGCTTCTGAAAATGCTACCCGACGAATTACAGTACAGGACAGGACACCTAATAAGAAACAGGAAATCTGGTCCAGGCTGGGTTTCTTATTTGAAAGAGGGCGCTTTGTACACTAATTTCAAGATAACGTCTCCGAATTTCTTATTTTATTTTAAATCCCAGCCTCTCTTTCTTATTAGCATGTTTCTTATTAGGTGTCCCGTACTGTATTCCTACGAGTATGGCCTACGGAGTAAGTAAAACAAGAAAATCATATTGGAACACAACCATGAAATATCCACGTTTTCCAGTCATTCAGAGTCATTCAGAAAACGTTTCAATCAAAAAGTGCTATATATACCTCTCGTTCTCGTCGCACGCGCCGTCTGTCTGTTTTCACCAAAACAGACAGCAGATATGCGGGTGCATATGCATACATGGTACACAGTACACAGCAGTACAGGATATCAAACTATTGTAATGCGAAAACGAGTCGTAAGAACAAAACGGCTGACTTTCACAAGAAAACACAACTTCAGGAGTTGTATGAATCTATCGTAGTGTATATAAAACCCAATCTACTTTAAATTAGAAATCTAGCCTCCTTGACCAGTTTTCCTGTTGTTTCTCTCAGTACCAATAGGCTGTCCTGTTACGTTGTCTGTCTAATGTCTACTCTTGCATTTGGGGGGAGGCTCCACGTTGGGAAGGGGTGGGACTCTGTTCCCTTACCTGGTAGACCGGGAGGGTCTTGAACCCGCAGGCACCGAACTCTTCGAAGGAGATGTGCTTGTCCTCGAAGTCAACGCCTGCCACGGCCAGAGCGACGCGGGTGGCCTCGCCACGGGCGGGGATGCCGAAGTAGTTGAATACGGGAGCCATGGTGATAGGTGGTGGTGGTGGTGGTGGTGGTGGTAGTGGTGGTAGTGGTGCTGGTGCCGGTGGTGCTGGTGCCGGTGGTGGTGGTGGTGGTGGTGGTGTAAGTAGTGGTAGCCGTGGGGTTGTGAGCTCGTGAGCGAGGGAGGTCGGGGTCAGCGCTTGCAGGGTTTTGGCAAACTGACAAAATATAGATGTCCGTTTGTTCCGGCGGGGCGGATCGAAAGCACGGGACTGTCAGCTTTTCCGCCACTTTGGTCCCAATTTCCCGACTACCCGACATAGAGTCACACTACTGCAGTATACCTCGAGATTTCAACAATAATTCATCAATGAATTTTACCCACCCAACATCGAAGCCCACCCACCATACTGTTTATCGAGTGTGGTGCTTAAACCAACTTAGCCGACAAAATGGTTGGCCTACCCTGTGTACGTGACGCAAATACTGTAAGCCTATGCCAATTGGACCAAATCAACCATTGACTTGCGTTATCTCCGCTGCCTCGTAGACCGCAACTGAGTGTACATACCTCAATAATTTTCTCGTAAACATAATGTTTCGTGAATTTTAGCTTTCACCTCCAAGTAAAATTTCTGCTGTAAATTGCAGTATGATATGTACCATGCCCCTCTTACGTCAAAATTAGTTAATCGACACTATTATACTATTAATAATATGAATGGCTCAAGTCGTCACCTATTTTAGTTCATCCCCGCCTTTACCCTGTACCTACTGAATCAATGAAAAAGGGTGCATTCACACTCGTAACTATATACTCGTCGTACGTGTTTACTACTGTTGATACGTATATACTATTAATAACTACTACTCTGTGTTGTACTGCTGAATATTATTGAGAGATGCGTCTGATGCGGGCGATCTTCTAGAAAAGTCGAATGTGCAATATTGTTGAATCAGGTTTGATACATATGCATGAAATTACAAACCACATACCAGGTGAAACAGTACAGGATTATTGCTACTCATAAGAAACAGGAAATATGATCCAGGTTGGATTTCTTATTCGAGAACGAGTGTGCCTTCTGCACTAACTTCAGTATAACGACTGCCGAATATATATATATATATCCTGGAAAATATCTGCCTGCGTACTATTAATATATTATTGCTCGTGTTCTTATTCATTATTAGGTCTCCGGTCGTACTACTCTACTGCTCTGTATAGGAGTGTAATCATCAGGTATACGGCGTATCAGGAATCTCAGGTACAACAACTATTATTGTACCTGCATCCTGTATACTGCTTGCATAAAAATAATATTAGTATTAGGTGCTGCAACACACACTGGCACGTACGACCGCAATTTTACGAGGGACGGCAGTAGAGAGTGGCATAGGCCAGGAAAATCATTTACGTGAGGGTCACTCCGACATCCTTGTTCATACTGAACATCCACAGGACACACCCATAAGCGGCGAATAATGTAACGTAGGTCATACATTATTATACCACTCCGTACCGAAATGTAAGCACTTTTTGTACACTAATACCACATGAAAACGGCGGTGCTTATATTATTTCGGGACATAGTGGTACGTATGTTTTGTGTCTAAATGAACTGGTCATCATCATGCTGGTGGTGATGATGATGCTGTTTGGTAATATCGACGACGGGAGAACACTGAGTGTGATCACGGTGTGGCACAGAAGAACCGTTCGTTCTGCGCTCTTTATTTCTGCAGAATATTATCTGTGGTGCTGTGCCGTGCGGATTTCAGATTTGAATACTCGGTATTTTTCGTACGACGTTTGGTCTTTATCGTACTGTACGGCTTTTGATGCGGTGCGGAATTCTTGTTTTGAGGGTTCACCCTGGACGGTGCGGTGCGATGCGGTGTAGTACAGTTTTATCTAGAGTAAGTCGAAAGCGTACGGTGCTGTTTAAGGATCGGCAAAACCACGCAGAACCGCACCGTGCCATAGGAAAAAAAATCTGACTGCACCGTGAAAACAAAAAGACCTTCATATCGCTTGCGTGTGTGACGCCCGGACGGCCTACCACACGATAAGAAATCGTGTCACACGGACGGGCGATCAGATTGTCACACGGGGGGGGGGTAAGATTAGCACACCCCCCTTCGACGAATTTCGGGAGTTCTATGTACCTACATGATGGATAGTACGAGATGTTTTCTTAAGTATGTCCCCGCCCTCTGTTTCGCAGAGACTCGGCCGGGAAAGTGTCATATATATGCATGTACCAGGGTAAGTTATCTTGCTATTGATATCTTGATTACAGTAAAGGGCACTACTACTCTAGGTAAATAGAAGATAGCAAGCGAGATGTTTCGGCTCTTCTTCCGTGTGGGCAGACTAGTAATTTGAGGGCCTACACGACGTATTTCTACTGTTCCACTAGCGGGTACATACACCCTGGTACATGGGTACTGGAACGCTGCAGTGTCACAACGTACGTACAGGGCAGTGTCGATATTGTGTAACTGGTACAGCAGTAACTCATTTCAGGCACATAAATAAAGAGCACCATTTGCATCTTTTTATATTCGGTAATGCTAAACGGACCACCGGCGGTGGTGTATTTCATCATGCGTTTAATTACCCCACAACCGTTCGTTTGCCGCGCAAATGTCGGGCAGACAAATGACCACTGCCGCAGGGGTGTGATGGCACGGCCCACACGAACAGTATATCTACCATCTATAATAGAAGCTTTCGAAAAAGACAAAACGGGCCAGTACTCCAGGATGCTTTTCAACCTGTCTGATAGCTCCCACTGTTCCATGTACACCAGGCCAACGCACCCCTGCCATTCGTTTCAGCGAGCGAGCGGCGGTGATGTTCTTTAGCCCACAGTATATAAACCACAGCTCTATGAATCGTTGTTCTCGGAGTCGACACATCAACGGCAAGAACGTGACCACGTTTTGCTCGGCGCACGTTGAAAGGAAGCGTAACTCATGGGGAAACACTTGTATGCCGTTTTGACTTTCTCACAGCGGTAACGATTGCGCTAGACTCGGCTAACACTCTATTTCGAGTATTTTGCGCATACGATGTTTGAGCGATGAACGAGATAAGGCATCTTCAATTGGTGTAGATGGAGTGGAAGTACCGACGACGCGCTTGTACCTCCCGCGGTACTCGCCCGCCCCCGCGGTATCTCCCATCATAGCCCTAAGACATACCTGGTACTAACGTACTCCCGTGGGCAAAGCCGACGGTGGACGGGGGGGCGAGGCTCATACGTTCTGCGGAATGCTGTACACTAATGATGCTGGCATCGTATCGCCGTAACCAGCAGGTTCAGAGAGGTGAGCACCGTGATTATCACAGTATGTTCGATTTTCGGGCTTACCACGTCGGAGGCCAAGACGGCGGCCGTCTTCCTGCGACCGGCATTTGGCGGAAACGGTGTTTTGTTACGTCACTGCAGCCGGTTAGGGCGAGCAAAACAAATATTCGAGTTGACATTCTTCTGCGGGCTATCAGCGAAAACCGCCATGTCGTCAGTGTCTTTGTAACGTGTCGAATCCCGAGGGCACGGGTGAGCTTCGAGCGCGACAAGAAAAAAACGCAAAACACACGACCACCGGAGTGTACGATTGTTGGGAAAGATCCGGCTGTTGGCACCTGGGGTACTCGAGCCAATCCTGTAGGGGTGGGTCATGGGCAACTCGAAACCGGCCGAACATCACACAGGATGCGGCAGGTCTACTGAACAAGATGCTCATCTGATATCTCGACTGGTTGGGACGGGCGCGCGAAGCGATACCCGCACCGTAAGCCCATATAACTGAGACGACGGCGCACACACGGAAGATAACATCCTCGGGTTTCGTGACAAGCATGGGAGAGGAGCACCGGCCGAGGAGGGTGATGTTTGGAGAAATAGTCGGAGTTTAGGTCTACTTCGTTGGACATGCGATGGCTCGGATGGAGGCGCCGCAAGGAAGATCTGGCGGAGGCCAGCATGCATCAAGGCTCGGAGGTGGACGTGAGCATGGAGCGGACGGCTGCACATGGAAAAGACATGAAGCGGCGATTGGCACTGCGGCAAACCGTTACACCGCAGCTGCAACTGCGCCGCGCAATGTTGGCAACAAAGCACGCGTGGCGGGGCAGGGGCGGGGGCGGGGGCCGGGAAGGCGGGGTGGGGGTATCCTGCCCAAGCGACAGACACATGCCTATGACAACCATTATCATGAGGCGTGCCTTTGAAGAACCGTAAGGAGATAGTGTACGGCCGCCCGGACCCTCTCACCCTTCTGTATGCCTGCAGTGCCTTATGTTTGGTTTCCCCCATCTCTGTGTGTATTCACTCCTATTGTGCCTGCGTCTCTCTTTCGCTTTTTGTAGCTTATTGAGTACGTGCGTGCGTATGTAAAGCTAACGTGATTTTTCATGGTGGAAATTTGTTCTGTCGTTATGCTCGGCACCTACCCTCTCTCTGCCGGCCTGCTTGTAGTATGCGTGCCTGCGTGTGCGCTTTCGGTCTCCTTGTATGTATATTATCTCATTTTCTCAGTTTGGCCTTCAAATATTGATTTATGTGACTTTGGTTCGTTTTCTTTTCCCCCTCTGTATGCGCTGCTCGCGGTTTCGGTAGCAGCTCGTACGACAAGCCAGTTATGTGACGTCTGGTGCATACGTGCGCAGAACACACATCTTTGTGTTCGGTGAGGCGTGCGAGTTTGCTGCACTTCTGATGGGTGCTGTCCTGGGTTGTACGTAATTGTTCCGGAGGCCGCCGCCCACTTCACCGATGTTGGGGCCTGTTCGGCGACATTGGGCTATGTGTTTGGCGATGGGGTTACGTGACAAACACACAACACAAACACACACGTAACCATGCGGAAACGAAGTGCTGACAAACTCACCCCCCAAGTATCGTGAGGCGAAACGATCGAAACGACACAACGGATCGGTGTAGGTTATATTTTGGGTGTAGGTCATGTCGCTTCCGGTAAGGGTGATGCGGTTGTTCATTACGATTTTACTATATCCATTCCATGAAGGGGTCCCATTAAGAGTACCTAGCGTACTGTACCTAATTGCGGTGTGGGAACATGGCTGCTTGAAGGGAGTACGTTTCAGCAACGCAATTGTTATTTAGCGGTACAAGCGGTTCCACGTGCCAACTGCCGATACAGGACGTTTGAGTGCCACAATATCACCCTAGACGAAGATATTGTTTTCAAAGGAGATTGCTTCAGCATGTCGGAAAATACCATATTAATAAACCACGACTCACGAGAGTTAGTACGGTTTTCGGTGTGTTGCCTTGGGTTCATTGAGCTGAGGGAGGCGCACGCCCCCCGCACACTTGCTCGTTAACGTTCAACGTCACCCCTTCGGCAACGCCGATAACCAGGAGCAACTAATCTCGTAACGTCATCACAATCGTGAGATCACGGAATCTGAAGCTCATTCGACCAGCCAGCCAGTTCACTGAGGCTGACAGGGCTCAAGCTTTTGCCGGGTGCCTAGGGTAACTCAGCAGAGGCACAGAACACACTTTGCCTGAAGTGTCCGCTACCGCTGCCAATCTTGTCGTAGAGATCAACCGCCAGAGGTAGATTTTCCATGTTTTTGCAAATTGAATCTCTCGGTTAGACGAATATTATTATTAGCCTTTGTCGTCGCCCGATAATAAACTGAGGGGTCACAAACACCGTATACCCCTTGACTAAATACAGGTACACAACGAACGACTACGTCTTGGCCGAAACCAACAAAACTTTGCGAAAACGCTTCCGCTCCTGGAGAAGAGGCATATAGGACATCGTGCGATAGCACGATCGACCGTTCCGGTTGCTCATAAACACACAGAGCGACATCCATCCGAGAAATATGACTTGCCACAACACAAAAGCAGTAAACAAACCAAACCGCGGGCAACACGTAGGAAAACCACAGTTCGATTCAACGCAGACGCATGGCACAGAAGACAGCCGTCCCCGGCAGACATTCCTCTATGCGTACCAGAGACTATCCTGATTACCCAAATCCCCCTGGAGAGAAAGCACCGCCCGTGAGCGATTGACGAACGTCTAACCTTCAACGACCGCAAACGAGGCCTTACTCCAAGGGACAGAATTATGTTCTCAAACCACTGTTGGAGTTCTAAAGACGCTAGGACTGCCGGAACACCCCGTTTACGTACGTCCGGAATATACTCCCCGCGTTGAGATACGCCTTGTTGGTTGGGTACACCACGAAAACTAGCAAGTTCGCGCGCCTCGCTGCAGTGCCCCCCCCTCCACCTTCCCTGTCTATACATCGTCAACACTCGTTATAAAAACACGTTTCAACCTCGGGACCGGCTGATTTATGTTATGGATGTAAACTATCATCTATATACGGAGTTCTAGGGTCATGCAAGCATCGACCACCCCCCCCCCCCCCGCTCTTCCCCCCAATTCCACCTCCTCCATATAGTTGGAACTGGCATCGTTGCCCAGCCCGCCTCGTTGTGTGATTTACGCCTTGGAAGCGTAGTACGCCTTCACCTGCAATAGTAAACAGAGGGAGTTGTAGAGGGTAAGATAGTTAGTGGAAAGGAGGGAGGTAGGGGGGAAGGGGGCGGAGTCTCATACAAGCCCACCAATAATATTTCCGTCGCTCTCAAAACACGTATGCTATTAGGGATATACCGCATATGATACTTCAGTCTGTTTTTTTTTTATCGAATGAAACGCCTCCAGCAGTCTACACTACTGTACCCTTGTGGCTCTTACGGCCAATGGCACTGGCTACACCTACTCCAAGAATACCTGAACGTTCACCTACAATAGAGTTATTGATACTATATTTGCGTTTCCCGTTAGTGTTTAAGCACACGCCAGGAAAATACGACATGCATTCTGGATAGAGTATTTAGCGTACCTTGGGGTGTTCCATAACGGCGTCGTCGACATCCTTAAGGGAGGGGCAGATGTCCTCCACCATGGTTGTGGGGATGCCGGCCAGGAAACCAGCCTGGACGGTGGCGAACACGGCGTGGAGCTATCGGCATATACGGAAACACATACCAGAGGCAGGTATGAGGCACGCACAGAGGGAAATGGGGGGAGGGAGGGTGGGTAAGACGGAGAGGCACATGAATGCTAGTTTGAAACAAACAGTACACTCATAAACTGGTGGGCGGGCAGAAAAAGGTGGGTGGGGGGGCGGAACGGGACTGTTTCCACCTCGTGTTGGGACATGTTCCGGATCTAGGATTTGCACTAAATTTCCTGTTGCGGGAGAGAAGATATGTAACCAGCACGATGGTACTGTAGCACGAGCCTCCCGAGTGAGATCTGTGGTGCTACAAAGCATCTCTCAACGGCAGGTTATAAGAAAATCTGCTGTACGTCGTCATTTGTCTAATTTGTACCCACGAGAGCCCCCTCCCCCTCACACAGTGTAGTGGCGTCGCGAAGAGGGTACCCGGGAGGTACAAACATGACGTCTGACATGTACGTGTAAGGTTGGCCGCCCAGATAGGCACCCCTTCCGCCAGGTGGCATCGACAACAGGGTATCCTCGAGATAAGACACAAACAAACCACCCTCCAGTGATCCATATTTCTCCTGGTGGTGAAGGATTGACTTACCGTGATATCGGCGATGGTGAGGGAGTCTCCGACGCAGAAGGCCGAGCATTTGTTGTTTTCCACCTTACGAGCGATGTCCTCCAGCAGCTCCTTAACCTTGCCGGCCATCAAAGCCTCGCACTTCTCCAACTATTACGGTAGTTGATGTTGAAGTTGTGGTTGTAGTCGGTTGACGTTTCAACGTTGGTTCCAAGGGAGTTCAAGAGCATTAGGCATACATCGAGGAGGGTGGAGGAGGGCGGTGTGGGGCGTGTTGTCGGTGAAATGAACTCAACACAGGAGAAATCGATGTTCGGTCTTTGGGAAACGGAACTCCAACGCAAAATGGTTTTCATATTCGAGGGCCGAGGTTGGTCCAGGGTCACGCGTTATCGTCAATATTACCGTCACTGTTAATTTTACGTTTACCTTTGCCGTCACTGTTTCGGTTACGGTTACTGCTGCTGTCAATACTACGGATACGGAAACGTGATGCCGATACCGTTTCTAATACCGGTACTGCTGTTACAGTAAACGGTATTGTGGACCTACCGGTTACGGTCCACGAAACATTTGCAGGTACCGTCTCATCGTTGACATTATCGTTTGTATTTTTTACTGTTACCGTCACCGGTAACTTCCCCGTTACCGTTGCCATGATCGTTACCGCTACGTTTACCGTTACTGCCACCGTGATTTAGTTGATATAGTTCACCTTCTTTGCCTCGTCCTTCTCTCCCATGGTAGAGAAGAGGTTGATGAACACGTCCTCCGCGATCATCACGATCTCGTCCACCTTGAGAGCGGCGAGAGGGCACTCCGGGTACGTGCCGCCGAGCTTTCCGGCGTAGCGGAGAAGGGCCGTCGACTGGGTGTAGTCGGTGCCGTCCATCTAAAAGGTAATGCGGGGGGGGGGGGGTTCGGGACGAAGCCAACAGGAGGGGAGGGCGGGGGTGTTTGGACGGATGAGTGACGCGTGGGTTCGTTGTCTGGGAAGGATGGGCTGGGTTTCGGTTGGGAGGCCGATATTTTCGGGATATCGTCGAATTTGTCAGTAGCAAGAGCTAATATGGATATGAAACGGGGTTTTCGAAAAGGAGAATTGACAGCCAGGATAGGCCCACGAAATGATCACCCCTCCGCGTGTTTACGAAAAAACCAAGTCCATGCCAAACAAATGGGCTACACGGTGTATTATAGGTGTTTAGTACCGTTCAGTGCACAACGTGCTTGCATGCATTTCATTGCTCGGTGGGAGATATGAGGGGAGGGGCTGGGAAGTGGGGTGTGTCGCTAACTTCAGGGTATAATCGTTAATTAATACCAGGTACCAGTCAACAGCCAGAATTAAGTGTTTATATGGTCGCCGAGCGTAAGCGTCCATGGGGATCGACGTGGCAATCACAGGGTTTTCAACTGTGTTTTTTGGGGGGTCAGGATGTACCTACTGCTGTAAGGACCAAGTTATGGGATTTTTTGAGCAGCGATTTCTGGCGATCGTGTTTTAAGTTTTGAGGTTATATAAAAATGTGTACGATGAATAAGGACCAACTATTATAGTGATTTTGAAAGGATGTTTTGTATAGTATTGTTTTGTCTTGTATTCGTCAAAGGGAGCAGCACAAGCGGCCGCCGCGCCGCCGCGAGCGTGGTTTCGGCACCCGAGCACGGGTGGGTTTTCGCTGGCGGCAATGAATGAATGCCCATGTCTATCGTTGCTGTTGCTGCTGCTGTTGCTGCTGCTGCTGCTGTGACGTCTAATAGACAGTACTACGGCAGTTACTGCTGCTGCTGCTGCTACTGATATCGCTTCCTCCGTGTGAGGGATAAACGACCTCTTATACGAGCGCTACGAGTATAGCCCGTATAAAACAGCTCGCAGTATGTGAGATGCTTTGGCGTGGGTGTCGAATTCACTAGGCGGATGGGGAGTAGTATAAAGAAATACCAAGTAACTCTCAGTTTCTGAAGGCACGTAAGACCAGTAACTAACTAATTGTAGGACTCGGTTCTGAGAGGTTTAGCTGATTTTTGCCCCCTCTAGGAACACAGATCAAAACTATCGATAATGTCCTTTACCCCATAACAGACTGATTTGATTCTGGGCTTCGGAGATCGCCGAAAATATCAGAAACCACGGCTTACTTTGTTCCCACCATAGTTAGTCTTAATACTATACTATAAATCATATCCGCGGGGTAAAGTATTATATTATTATTATACCACTGCTGTGTCGATTATACGCCAGTGGCACTGGACATCCAACGCGCGACGGATATCTAGAAATCGAACTCCCGCTTGCTTTAGTTGTGTGGCGCGTGAGCGGCGGGATACGGTACGACAAGAACTGTACTATAAAATATTGTCTGGTGCGGTGATTGCGAGCTACGCTGGAGTCGGCATTTTTCACAAATACGCGTGCGTACGAAGTGTTTCCTTGTATGGTTTCTTCTACAAATAATGTTGTGCCGGTACAGGTTTGTGGTGGGTGAGAGGAGCGCAAAATTTCCACGTGCTGTAGGTTTTCTGGATCGACACGCAGAAATGCCAAAATATTAAAATAAAATACATCCGGCAGGAGTAGTATAGATAGTACTCGACAAATGTTAACCCTTATAGAACTGGAGTCCCGTTTTGGGGACAACTTATTTAGAATTAGAGTGGTCTGTCCCCTAAACGGGTCTGCAGTCCTAAAAGGGTTTACATTGTGGCACTGATATTTTGGGGAGGAAATTTCAATGCGACTTCACTGTACTGTATGTAGTAACAGTGTGGAGCAGACACCCATTTTTATATGACAATACTGGCCAAAAATAAGAGAATATTAGCATCTATCGCGTACTACTGTAGTAGTATAGAGGGCGGTACGGCAGCAGGGGTTATCACGCTATAAACTACGACCACTATACGGCTGTAGTCAGTGCCAGTATTTTGCCAACCTTCCAGAAGTTGCATTGTTTGTATTACCTGTTCACACCACCATCATATTATAATAATATAATAATGCTGTATCTGGTACCTGGTACGTGGTAGTTGTACGATGCGTGGTGGTAGACATATGTGTGCGTGCCATTGTATCACTAACCCCTGGAAGTAGTTCAGCGAATATCACACGTTACCACTACGAGCACCGGCTGCTGCTTCAACAGCAGCAGCAGCACTCCTACTGCACTATTAGAGGGGAGCTTAGCAATCAGGACATCAGGACCCGTCACGTATTCCAAAACCTACTATATATATTCCAGTTTTTTGCTGAGCATATTTTGTCTTGATTGCTATGCCTCCCGGTGATAGAACTGGTCGGTCTGAGGCCTTATAACACTAACACTTCGAACTACAGTACGCACGCTTGTGCAGCAAACTACAGTCTTGAGTACAAGTATAGTTTGTACAACAGTAGTCTCCAGAGCAGAACCGCTGAAAACAACACTAACTGTACTGTACCAAGTGGGTTTTGCCTGTTTTAGATTTACGGATGTTTCACTCAGAGAGGCTACACGGGACAACGTGATACGCCAAGGTCTCAAGCCGGAAGTCCCAACGTGCCATGCTGCCTCTTACTTATACGTCGTAGCATTAGCACACTGCATAAAGCAGGCAGCAACATACAACAAGTTGTTTCCTGCGTGTTGTTTGCGTTGGAGCAACGGGGCTCTCAACAGACGCCAAAGAGTGGCACATATTTGTATCTTGGTGTGTTGAAACTTGGCACTTGTTGCCACTCGTATACACGTACGCATGCCTGGTACTGGCTGTATACGAAGTATTTCTGCAGCAGTTTTATTAAGCACGAAAATCAACATGGAATACCATTGGTTGATATCTCTGTTCTCTCTCTCACCTGGTAGACGGGGAGGGTCTTGAACCCGCAGGCACCGAATTCTTCGAACGAAATGTGCTTGTCCTCGAAGTCAACGCCGGCCACGGCCAGAGCGACGCGGGTGGCCTCGCCGCGGGCGGGGATTGGGAAGTAGTTGAACACGGGAGCCATGGTGATAAGGGGTGGTGAAAGTAGTGGTAGTAGTGGTAGTAGTAGTAGTAGTAGTAGTAGTAGTAGTAGTAGTAGTGGTAGTGGTGGTGGTGTCGGTGGTGGTGGCCGTTTGGGGTTGTGAGCTGGTGTGCGGGGGGGGTGGTCGACCCTTCTCTCGACAAGCTGAGGTGCAGCAGCAGTACGTAGCAGCAATCTGTTTGTTCCGGCGGGGCGTTATGCGTTATACCAAATAGGACGGGACTGTTAGTTTTCAAGATTCAGAAATTTCCGGTTATTTTATCCCGAGAAGTCCTGCTTTCTTGTATCCCGCGTCTGGCGACGACAAGTAAGTGTCGCGGAGGAATTCGGCCTTGAAAAACCCCGCAAACAACAGCAATGTTTGTATAGCAGGGAGACATCTAGAGCTTTTATCTGGGTGATTCTCCACCTGCGCTAATGTTCCACTTCAGAACCATTCATTTGAGCCTGCCCTGTGACCACAAAGAAACCCCGTTTCGGGGCGATGAGGGAAATTGCGAGGACCATGACAAAAAAGTTGTAAGAACAAGAACATATTTGTGAGAACAGCAACAAAAACAAAGACAACTTTGGTTTTACATTACAGTACATCATGGAGACGTACAGTATGGCGTAAGTGGTATGTCGCATGGCGCAAGCTTCATCTCGGCCACTATTCAGACGGAGATTGCTAAAAGCGGCGATACTACCGTAGCAATGTGACGCACCTCACTTAGACTACATTAATAGTGCCCGTAGTGGCTCTCGGCCGACACTTGTGTTGGATGCGGTGATGTGTTGGTTACGGTGATGATGCTCGACGCAAGGGAGACCGCCCCTATTGGGTATTACCATAGACCAAACGAGTCATGATGCATGCTACGGTATAGAGGTGCACCATGTTTTGTTTTTTATGGGTGGTCACTTGAGGAGCTCTCTAACTCACTGAAAACACATTTTTTGAGTGAAATAAAAGTGCTATGTACAGTACCCGATGCGCAATCCCATGGCCCAAGCATGATCTGAAAACGAAAGCAATACAATAACGGAATTCCGACGACTTTAGACCAAAGAGCGCCGTTATTCACAAAAGGTCTCAGCCGAACGTGTAATTCTGTCGTAGCACGCGTTTCATACCCATACCCGTAGGACGATACGGGTACTCTATCTGCGACCGCATCCTATCGTTGAACATTTTACGCTCAGGCGCGGTTCCTGTTAACGGTTTGGATCGTGCGACGCGCATAATGAGTCGCGTGTGGTATGAAACCTTATAGCTGGTGGTGGTGATGATGAGGCTGTGGTCCGTGGTTATAATGCGGCCGCTGTATGCTGCCGCCGCCGCTGCTGCTGCTGCTGCTGCTGCTGTGTACTACTATTTTCTCCCGTGCTGTTGATGATGTAGGAGGAGGACGGGGCACGTAAAGGTTGGTGCTGGAACATTGGCTCCGCTCCCCTTGCGGCGACTCGCGTTCAGTACCGGCAGTGTTAAGCACACGTACTACTTTTACTACTACTGCCACAATACCGTCGATCATCTTGATCTTAGCCCGCCGTTGTAAGATATGCCGTGCAGGACCTCCAGAGCAAGAAACATGTTGCATGTGCCATGACAGTCAGTAGGGCGTACAGAGCTCAAGGCCTCCACCCGCCGGCGTGGACTGGGTGGGTGTTTTCTATGTTATGTCGGATCCGTGGAATGTGTTAAAAACAAACTCAAGGTGATCGACAGAAGAGATGATGGTGAACATCAAAATTTGATTTTAGTTCTGTCGCCAGCAGTACCCGCACAGAGAACGCGACAACAGCAGCAGCACTCAAATGGAATCGTAATACGATGGGAGGCGAATCCCTTCGCTGTAGAACACGAACTGTTAGATAATATAGTTCAAAGGAGAAAAACTCCTGTAGTTCGTCAGGGAACGTCATTAGAGTGTCGGTCCTTGGTATTACAGTAATACACCCCCTCCCCCTCGAATAATGTGCCGTATACTGTAGTCAAGACAACGGACGGATTTTGGAGACGATTTTGGAGAATGATTTCCTCGAGACAATAAGAAATATGCCGTCGAGGTCTCTTCAGAGCACCCATTTCCCCGCCCTGTTTCATGGAGACTCGGCTCGGAACTTCGCCCTCGGTACGTATGCTATATTGATTGCAGTATACGCCACTGCTATGTTGATTGCAGTGTAGGCCCTGTAAAGTTAGAGAAAATAACACGCGACGAGATATGTCTATTTTTCTTCCCTGTAGGCGGACTTGTAATTATCGAAAGCCCATTATACGGGTACTGCGGTACTAGCGGACAAATACACCCGATCGATGCGTGCTGCGATAGAGGTGGCCAATTTTTGGTTGAAACGGTTTCGGAAAGACAAGCCTCCTTACATCAAAATCACCGGAATTCCATTTCGATGTCGCGATACATTTCGTTGTATCGCTAGGCGGCGAGGCTGTTCATCGGGTATGGTACAGTAGTACTTTTGTTTTTCTCCGGTATCATTTTTGGGGTGAGGTATAGTGCTCCTATACTATAATCAAGTGACCACCCTCAGAAAATGGCCTGTATGCAGGTGCACCTCTACCGTACGATGCGTCACCCCTGGTACCGGGTACTGGTACGCTACGGTGGCACCAAGTACTAGGTAGCCATGCTGTATACCAGGCAGTTACAGACGAAACCTATGGTACACCTCGCAATGAAGTTTACAGTATGTACGAGGTAACGTCAGATTCAACACGCGGTTGTGTAATAATTGCGCTAAACTACGCCACCGTCGCTCATTCGTTGCACAAACCGCGGAAGCACGAACATCTACTGCAGCATCATGAACGGTATGTGGGCTACTACACCGTGGTAGCTATATCTGTAGTAGAGCCGTAAACGAGGCAGTATTCTAGAAGACACGTGCGTTCGTCCTGCACTCGCAATATATGCTAAGCTACTACTGGTAATGTATATAAACTTTTGTACACCACCGACGCTCGTTCATCGCACGTACTCTACCTCGTACGGGCAAATGACTGACAACTGGGTCTGTTTGCGTGATCTACGAGTAGGTGATTCGAAGGCATCGCGGAGTAGAAACCGCTCAGCAGACCACGAGATGCGGGCTTGCCTGGGGCTCAGGAAGGCCCGGTAAGATACTTACAGGATGAGCCACCGCCGCTTGTTCATCGATCAAGCACATTGAACCGGGGTAGAATCCCAGCTGTAGTGCCGCCGTGTTCTGTTGCAGGGCTGTGGTAGATACTGCATGTGGGGGTATGGCCTGTAGCTGGGACGGCAGCCATTCCCATAACGCAAGTAGTAGCGTGTAAGCGAAGGTGAAAGTCAGGCGTGTCGCCAATAGTACTGCTCCATCGATCGTCAGGCAGGGATGGTTTTCTGCTTGCAACGCGCACAGAAAACCCATCCTGTTACTCAGATAAATCCAGAGCAGACTGTTTCCCCCTCTCAACGTCCCCAAAATAATGGGCTGCCGTCGTAGCGTTCTTTATCATGGGCATTCATTGCACTTCGTGGAAAAGGTCCCCACTTTTATCGTCCAAAACAAAAACAAAAGCGTTCTTGTCACACCCCATGGCAACAGTATCGAGGGACCTCGTTCTAGTGGGGCTGTGATCCGTGCCTAAAACAGATGTTCCCACGAGTTTCCACGACGGTGCACCGGCGACGAAGCCGCCGATAGCCCCTGGAGACCGGTGATCGGAACTCACCCACCCAAAATATCCACGCAACATCGCACATGTTGTGGTGATCACGCGTCATGTATCGCGCCAATAGCCCGTACAGGCCAGAGCGTTTTTTGCGCCCGAGATACCGACGCCGAGGCTGGGCACGGGACGCGGGCGGGCGGAGCGGGTGGATCCGTGGTGACAGCCGGTTCATTTCGTAGCTGGCGTTGACCCTGGCGAGGAAACCACTCGTAAACGGTGTCGACGGCGGGAAGTGTTCTCAGAAATAAATATTTAACTACAGGCTGTCGTAGGTATACTTATTGTACAGCCGAAACGGTCCTGTACCCCCGCGAGAATTACGTTCGCGCCGCATTCTGCCGCCAACCTATTCCGGGGCATTGCAGGTCGTTTACACCTGGGTGTACTTTTTCATACACTACGGGGCGCTTGGTGAGATACAGGCGTAGGATGTTTTTTTCTGGCGTTCTTCACCTGAAGAGCTCCATACTAATAGTGAATAAACCAAAAGACGCATGCTACGATAGAGGTGCACCATGTATTTTCTTAGCTCCTCACTTAAGGGGCGTCATACCTCACCGAAAACGTGATTTTGGTACGAAAATAAAAGTTCCGCCGGCGGATGAGAAATCTCATGACCAAAGTATACTCTAAAAAACATTATTCGTCACAAAGATGAAAGTCCGACGAATTTACGTTAAGGAGCCCCGACCGTTCAAAACTGATTCAGCCAAAACTACTACCTCTACCGTAGCACGCGTCCAAAAAAAATCGTGGGGAAACAAAAGTGCTACTCGTACCCGATGAAACAACCCCTGGCGTAAGCATGTAATATAAAAATAATACAAACAAAACGCTAAGGGCCCGTTTAAACGAGTACCCTGGTATAAAATAAATTAAATTTGGAAAAAATAAAATTCAAATTCTCTTTTCATTGGTCAACACACGCACCAGCACCAAAGATTAGGATCTAGGGGGGGTGCTGGTGTGTGTGTTGACCAATAAAAAGCGAGTTTGAATTTTATTTTTCCCAAATTGAATATATTTTGTACTCCTCAATATGGGCCCTAACGTTCGACAAGTTTGGGGTAAGGAGCACGATCATTTAGAAACCACATTTCAACAGCTTTGAAAAAGTGCACAATCACTACGTACCTCTATCATAACACGCGCCACTGCTACTGCCGCTCGTTGACCCCAACGGATCTCTGTCATGTAACGGCCACCAAACAGGCTATTATGCTGGACTGGTTCTACGGTACGGGGATCACGTCTAGGTGTGTTATCGTTTTTTGTTTTTCAGATGCCCAGAGCCAACACGTGGGCGAGTGGCTACATCATTGCTTTGCGCAGTCTTGAACGTTTAGGCCTTCACGTTTCGCTGTACGCCCTGTCATGGTGTTATTTGCTACGCTGCGCCAACGTAAAATGTTTGCACCTGTCTTGTGTCATGTTGTTATTTCGAACTCTGAATTGTATTTGAGTGCCCTCGGTTTCAGTTGCAACTGGTACGATGTACCTGGTATGCATCTAGTACATGGGTGCGCAGAGTATGCGTTATGTTATTGGCTTAGGCGTACGATGTGCGTTAGTTATGATGGGGGATGTCCCTTGTGACATGTATTTGTTCCTGCTTCACAGTTTTATGGGTCTGTCCGGTCATCATGGGAATACATATTAGGAGACGAGTTTACGTGAGAACAACAGCACCCACACAACGAATCACGCAGACACGCTGGACAGACATATTCGCCCACCGAGTATAGCAGACTACTGCTACGGTAGAGGTAGGCACTTTTAGCTGAATCGATTTCTGAAAATTCAGGCTCCTTAACCCAAATTCGTCAGGCTCTTTCATGTTTGTGACGAATAATGTTTCGGACTATACTTCTGTCATGAGATTTCGCATCCGGCAGTACTTTTATTTTCCTCCAAAATATTGTTTTCGGTGAGGTAAACCACATGGTGCACCTCTATCGTAGCATGCCTCAGCACCGCGATTGGTTTGAGAAGACACGCAACCGTAGGTCATGACACTTGAAGGAAGAATAAAGCAAGGGTACCTCACGATTTAGCAACACTCCATCAAAGGACCGTAGTAAGAAGGCGTATTTGGTTACAAAGCGGTGGCCAGTAGCAAACATGCGTGTTGTTGGTAACATGGTCCCCTCAATGGAGTAAGTACCAGCACTAAAGAGGTGTTATATAGCAGTATACGCAGTCCAACATGTCCGCTGCCGATATAGGATATAGTGCCACACGATCACTCAACAATACGTTTTATTACAAAACAAATATGACTTAGCGGCATTTCGAGAACACCAAGAAGACGGAATACCGACGACTGACTAGGGTTAGTACCGGTTTCCGTGCTTATGGAGATATCTCCGGTATAGACGGCGTAGGGCGTATAGGATACGGCGTATTACGTACGAGTGGTATAATGCATGGCGCAACCCGGATTGGCTCATCGGACAGACATCCTTAAACTGAGAGGCGGGACAACGCCGTGACGCAACAACAATCGTGCTCGTCGTAACGGCTCGACGTTGACCACGTGCGCGGGATGTGGCATTAGGGGGGACCATACCAGGGTTCGAATTAGTGCTCCAAGCACATTGAGCATATGTAGATGTGCGCGTACCGCACACCGAGCCGGAGGCGAGGTGCGCTCTCCGCAGGGGCCCCCGGAGTGCCCCCGGAGGGCCCCCCGAGAGGGCCCCCGGAGGGCCCCCGGCACACCGAGCCGGAGGCGAGGTGCGCTCCGCGCAGGGGCCCCCAGAGGGCCGCCGGAGGGCCCCCCGAGAGGGCCCCCCGGGAGGGCCCCCGGAGGAAAAAATTGGACGTATGTGCGTAAATGTACTCAAAATGTGCGTCTCATTCGCTCGTCTTGCAAATAACACACAGACAAGCATAGACAGAACCTGCTCCACATAACTGCAATTGGATGTCAGCGCGCAGGTCAACTCTGAGGAATCATCAACATATTGAAATCAATTTATTCGCCCCCTTATCACCGCAATAGATACGTATATAGATACGTACCAGATACCAGGTTGAAACCACAAACGCGTGTTCCTTTGTATTTACGACCCTTTCAAGCCTTGTTTCATCCACGGACATACAAAACCGTCATAAATTTGAACTCAGTCCCCTCAAAAAAGAAAGCCACGAACAAATTCGGCAGGAAATTGTCGAATAAATCACAAGAAAAAGGCCTAAAAACATTTTCGCCTGCGGCGAAAACAGACCCAAAATGTTTTCGCCTGCGGCGAAAATAGGCCCCAATTTGTTTTTCCGCCTACGGCGAAATGGACCCGCACAATTCTTTGGCCTGCGGCCCAAAAGTGCACGGGGGCCTAAAAACGATGGGCGGAAAGCCGCACATCTACGGCTTTTTGTGGTGCGCAAAAGCTGATATTTCAGAATTTTTGTGCAATTGCGCACGTTTCACCAACTAATTCGAACCCTGGACCATACATAGTAAATAGGACCTACCGTGCACACAAAAACCTATATATATATAGTTTCCCCTGTTTTTATCGACAGTATTTGGTCCTATTTACTATGGTCCCGCGTAATAGCGTGCTGATCTGGCTACGAATATCTTCATAACCGTGATGGCGCTCGCGATGCAAGGTTCGCCATACTCTCCCTGCGGCCGCAGCACTACGGCATAGTGCTCGGTTGTATATTTTAATACTCAGGCATGTTTGGTGAACATTTTGGATCTTGGAACGCGCATGAAAAGGTTTGAAGTAAAACGGTGAGGATAATATAATACAGGTACACCTACCGGAAATAAGAAACAGGAAATCGGGTCTAGGCTGGATTTCTTATTCTAGAGAGGGTGCTTTTTCATAATTTCAAATTGAAGACTCCTGGAATTCTTATATTCTTATTAAAACCAGCGTGGCTTTCTTATCAGCCTGTTTCTTATTAGGTGTCCTATACTGTAAGGCAGGTGACTGTTTACGGTGGTGGTGGTGGTGGTGGAGGTGGTGCTCCTTTTGCTGCTGCTGTTGCTGCTGCTGCTGCCTGGTGGTGCTGCTGCTGCTGCCGCTGTACCAACTCGAACCGAAGAAAGGTGCCAAGGCACGAGGGCTACTACTGTATACACTAAATCTCAGACAATAGCCAATACTAGTTTGCGCTTAAATGATGACGCCATAACACAGGGTTGGTCATTGCCGCCAAAATTATGATACTTGCTGCTACTACTACGGAGGACCATCATCTGTATATCTAATTTGGAATGGTGTAGTAGGGCGTAGGGCGATGTAGGGCGTAGTGTGTCGTTGTATGTCTTTTCACTTGTAATTAATGTGGGGGAAAGGCTGCTGTGGGCCGTGCCGGTTTCGCCCTGGGCCGTCTCGGCCCCGGATTTCGCCGCGAGAGGGTGTGCTGGGGTGCGCGAGGGGCGAAACCGGCCCTCGGGTGGCGCGGCGGCCCGCGCTCGCCCGGGCACGACGGGCGCCCCAACCACCCAGCCTGTGCTGTACTCGCGTTGCGGGGTGTGTGTGTGGTTGGTATATAAGGGCGGTTTCGTCTGAAAAACGAAGACATGATCGATTATTATATTCTCGGACAGGGAATTTTTGCGGACGAACGTCCTGGTGTCCCGTCGACGACCCCGATCAAGCGTTAGAACGGCCGCCGACAGGAGCGTCGAGCAAAACGCGAGGCGGGCGCCAGGGGATATAGGGTCGGAGAGGGGCGCTGGCCTCCTCCGGGCGGACGCGGCGCCGGGCTGGCGAAGAGATCGGCGTCGAGCGTTCCGGGGCGCGAGCACCGAAACTCTCTCGCGTTTTTTCAAGGAGTTCACAGTTTTCCGGACCAAATTACTGCCAGGGGCCCAGGTACAGTGTTTTTGTTTTTACAAAAATAGGTACACCTACGCACTTTGAGCCATTCATAGGTACACAACGTAATGCACACAGGAAACGGCTTACCGTACGACACTGCTACTACTGCTGCTACTACCACTACCACTACTACTACTGAGAGTACTACTGCTGTACGTACTGGACAGTTTTTGTTTTTTTTTGCCATTTTTTTTGTTTTGGGAGACCATTGGTCATTGATTGTACAACTATTAATACTATCATACACTACTGCTACTACTACTACTACTACTACTACTACTACTACTACTACTACAGTACTACTACTACTACTACTACTACTACTACTACTACTACTACTACTACTACTACTACTGTGTGGTGCTGTGTAATGATTTGGAATGATGTACGAAGAGCGTATATATACGCGTAGGGCGTAGGGTGTTGTACGGCATAGGGTGTTGTAGGCCGTCGTATGTCTTTTGAATTGAAAGTAGTGTGGAGGAACGTCTGCTGTGGGCGGTGCCGAGGGAGGGTGTGCTGGGGTGCGCAAGGGGTGAAACCGGCCCTCGGGTGACTGCTGCTACTGCTGCTACTATTACTACTCCTGCTTCTACTATACTACTACTACTACTACTAATACTACTACTACTACTACTACTACTACTACTACTACTACTACTACTACTACTCACTACTACCAATACTACTACTACTGCTGTACGTACTGCTGTGCTGCTGTGTATTGGTTTGAAATTATGTACGGCGTATATAGGGCGTAAGGTGTTGTACGGCGTAGGGTGTTGTAGGCCGTAGTATGTAGTTTCATTTGGAATCAGTGTGGAGGAGCGTCTGTTGTGGGCGGTGCCGGGAGCGCCCTGGGCCGTCGCGGCCCCGGATTTCGACGAGGGAGGGTGTGCTGTGATGCGCAAGGGGCGAAACCGGCTCTCGGGTGATGCGGCGGCCCGCGCTCGCCCGGGCACGACGGGCGCCCCAACCTCCTTGCGGCTGCTGTACTTTCGTTTAGGGAGTGGGGGGGGGGTGGCAGTTGAATGTACCACACAACATGTTACTGTTGCATACACAAATTTGTACCACATTTGAACACTGTGTATACCATATACAGCACTGTGTACCGTACTGCTGTACACAACAACCACTCCGTACCATCGACCGCGCGCCCGCCGCTCGGTCGTCCGCGCGATCGCCGCCGCTCGATCGTCCGCGCGCCCACCGTCGCTCGGTAGATCGCGCGCCCAACGACGCTCGGTCCCGCGCGCCCGCCGCCGCTCGGTCGACCGCGCGCCCGACGCCGCTCGGTCGACCGTGGCGGCCTTGCGCCGCCCTCGTCCATCGCCCGCCCCAACCTCCCTGCGGCTGCTGTACTTTCGTTTGGGGGGGGGGGGTTGCAGTTGATTGTTCCACACAACATTGTTACTGTTGCATACACAACCATGTACCACATTCAAACGCTGTGTATACCATACAGCACTGTGTACCGTACTGCTGTACACAATAACCACTCCGTACCATCGACCGCGCGCCCGTTGTTCGATCATCCACGCGCCCGCCGCCGCTCGGTCGACCGCGCGCCCAACGCCGCTCGGTCGACCGTGGCGGCCTTGCGCCGCCCTCGTCGATCGCCCGCCGCCGCCGCTCGCTCGGTCGCTCGCCCGCCGTCGCCCTTGTAGTAAATAGGACCAAACAGTGGTACTGAAAATAGGGAAATATACGAGGTTTTTGTGTGTATAATAGCGTAGGTCCTATTTACTATTACAGTCCCCCGCAATACTACGGTAGCCTGCTGCGGCATATGTACGTATACATACTTGGTGTATGCCTAGATGGATGGTATGCGTAAATAACCCTGTTGTTTCCTGTGCAAAGGTACACACTCTACAGTGCTAGTCCTTGCGCTCGAACCGAGCCACAAATCAATTTTACCCTACTTTATTACAGAGCATATACAGTAGTAACCATCTGAGAACGGTACTTTTTTTTTTTGTGGGTTCTGCCGATGGCTGTACTGAAAGAACCAAGGCGACAATTCACACGCCGGTTGAGTCCAACAATGCCCTGAGTGAAAATGAAAATTCGCGTTCGCGTCGATTTTTATATTTTTCAGTTTTGCTTTAGTTATAGCCTTGAAAGGCTATTTTTGGTAAGGATTGCAAATGGCCAATTTTCAATATATTTAATTTCGGCTGGCTCAGGAAACCATATTATAGACCCGATATTGAAAATGTGTTCCCGGAAGATTGTGGTGATTAGCTATACGATCATCATACAAGTTGTATTGTAGTAAAATATCCATTTTTGATGGCGCTGAAAAATTTTCCGTTTTGGGGTTAATTCCTTACTGTCAGTAAGGAAAAAAACCGAAAACGGAAAATTTTTCAGCGCCATCAAAAATGGATATTTTACTACAATACAACTTGTATGATGATCGTATAGCTTGTCACCACAATCCTCCGGGAACACATTTTCAACATCGGGTCTAGAATGTGGTTTCCTGAGCCAGCCGAAAATAAATATATTGAAAATTGACCATTTGAAATCCTTACCAAAAATAGCCTTTCAAGGCTATAACTAAAGCAAAACTGAAAAATATAAAGATCGACGCGAACGCGAATTTTCATTTTCACTCAGGGCATTGTTGGACACAACCGGCGTGTGAATTGTCGCCTTGGTTCTTTCAGTACAGCCATCGGCAGAACCCACAAAAAAAAGTACCGTTCTCAGATGGTTACTACTGTAATAAGAAACAGGCTAACAAGAAAGCCAGGCTGAGATTTAAGGGAAAATAAGAAATTTGGGAGTCATCATCTCGCGATTAGTGTGGAAAGCACCCTGTCAAACAAGAAATCCAGCCTAGACCAGATTTCCTGTTTCTTACTACGTAGGTAGAAGGTGTCCTGTACTGTATACCCTTCAATTTTCGGCGGAAACTGGAAATCAGCAGTGGATATACTGACGCTATAGTGTGAAACACACCACCCTTTGTTGACTCTTTCAAAACTGCACTGCTGTGCAGTATCATACCGTATGTTTGGCTCCAATTCCAAGTCAGTTGTTCCCAAAAGTAGGGTGGAGTTCTAAAACAATCATGAGAAATCTCGCATGTGTTGGTACGTAGTCGTCCCGCTGTCTTTAACTCCAGGTCGTAAATGGTCTTGGTATAGGCGCGTCGCCAAGGAGAAACATCCGAGAATAGTCCGCATCGTGTGGATCCATGAGCGAACTGACATCATAGCACCGAATTTCCGACGTTCTTGTAGATCTATCTCGGCCTGCCTTTCTCGTTGCTGGTTCTCGTATTAGTATGGGGGGCCATACGTGGTAAATTGAACCAACTATTTCGGGCAACATGTATACCGGTCGTTTTTTGTGTCCCGTAGATCCTGTTTACTCTATGGTCCCTCGCAATAGGCGTTCAGCACTCTGCATACAAAAAAAAGCACCTGTGATGCAGTACAGGCACGCTTCTGACGACGGCAACACGCATGCGGCACACAGAGGAGGTACTACGAGTACAGCACTGCTGTACCAGGTGGTGTACTGTACGTGCCAGGAATCCTTCATACTTGTACCTACGAGTATATAGCGCTTCAACGCAACAACTCACGTGCTCCGAACTCTCGCAGAATGGACACGGGGGCGCCTTGGTGTGGGGGTCGAGGAACTCCCAGGTGCACACGAAGATAGGTGTCCGCCAGTGAGCGCGGCGGTCCGGTATCTTCGAACCCAGCGGATCATCAGGGTAGGACCATGGCGAACCACGATCCTTGTACACAGCAGTGCTTCACACCCTATGGCCTTGTCGCGTCATCTTGCTGTCGACGTTCAGTTTGATGTCGGCAAGGTATGTGCACATGTGCCCTTGCCCTCCAGCCATGAAGTATGGATCAACCGCCGACGAAGTGTCCACGGCAGCAGCAGCAGCAGCAGCAGCCGCAGCAGCCGTAGTACGAGTAGTGCTTGCGTAGGGCGAATCCGCGGCTCCGCGTCGTATAGTGTCGATGATGCTGGCACTTCGGCTGTTTCAAGGCGGACACCTGTGGTATCGTCGACACTACCAGCATGATGATCATGACACTGCCAGGCGTCCCAAACCGGCTCTGCCTCTGCTCTCTTCGCTTTCTTCTTTCTGCTGAGCTACTGAGACTATCTGTCTCTGCGAGCTGCTGTGTGGGTATCCGTCTCCTCTGCGAGCTGCTGTCTGTCGCTGTTGTGCGGCGCAACCCCTACGAATGCGGCGCAAATGCTTCCCTTGAGGGCGATATTATTGGTCAGTGCAACGTAGAATCCCAGGATACAACGTAGAATAAGATGTTTTGATTGGCCAATGCAACGTAGAATCTGTCTCGGTCCTGGTACGCCTACGTTTTTTGTTCGCCAAGCAGAATCGAGGAAGTGCGAGAGGGCAAACGTACCGACCAGTAAAACATTCTGAAGAAAATCAAGAACCCTAGAAAAAAGATCGGAAAAGTCTCGCCATCGTTTCGCCTCGAGGACGCATCTCACCGGGGAAAATACAACTGCCCCCTGCTGCCCCTGTTAAACTTTCTCATTCCTTCGCAAGCTGTCCTTCGCCACGAAATAGGACCACGACTCAACTGACCGGGAGGAGCCCGTCGCTAGCGAAGATCACAAGAGGGGGTCCAATTCCGAGGATAGAGGGGCAGTCTAACCGCCGGTGTGATATCCATAAAAGGGGCAGGAGGTGTGGTGGTCTACCACTCCACAGCAGCAGGGGCTATACTCGTACGTAGCTCGACGTCTGAAAGGTGTGTGTGTTGTTGTACATGGGAGATGTATGGAAATTCGGAAATTCAAACAGGAGGAGCAGGGGATACGAGAAACATGTGTCGTCGTGTCTAAGTTCAAAAATCGGTCTGTAGGAATCGAGACGTTATGGTGGGAAACGTGACTCCGATATCATTGCGTTTGATTCCCTTCGGTAGGAGGAGAGCTGCTGGTTGTGCCGATGCTTGCTGCTGCTGCTCCTGCTGCTGGTGCAACACGCCGTGCTTGGTTCCGCTGCTGCTGTTGTTGATTTGCTCTTGGCTGCAGCAAGAAAATGCAGCTGCTGTTGTTGTACAGCAGAGCTACTTATTTGCTACTCTGTGTTGCCTTTGACGCAACTGCATGCATTGCTACAGCGGTACCGTAGTTTAATTGCTGCTGCTGCTGTTGTTGCTGCTGCTGCTTCCTGCCGTGTATGCCGAGCATGCTGTCTGCGCAACATCATTATGTGTACGTGTTCCAGCACTGGTTTTGTGCACCTATACTTTAGACGGAGAGGTACTGCAGCAGTATAATATGTAGCGCTAAGGGCGAGACCAAGTTTTGCCCGTTCTGCGCGTAGTTTCCCTCGCAGTACATCATCTCATTTTTTACACGTACGAGTACGATTGAGTATCATCCCGCATTTCACAGTGTGCGATGCCAAAAAAGGCGCTGGCAGTCGTCATTTTATAGATGTCTTATATTTCCCCTCCGATTTTCCACGGTGCCTACCGCACATGACGGGGTCTACAGTACAGTGATAGAACCTCAGCGCACACCGTTGTGAGAGATGCGATGGTTCACCATGAACCACTACTACACATCATGACTGTGTTCGTCTCCAACCCGCAGAGCAGACATATATATCGCGTTGTTGAATCTTTTCACAAACATGTGTCGCAAAACCATGGCTGGCTGTGACGTGCTCCCGAAACGAACCAAAAAAGAAAAGAGATGGAAAAATACGAGACTCGAAGCAAGTACAAGTTGTTTTCCTCGTATTACGGGTCACCATCACAGTTAACCCTTTTAGGACTGCAGTCCCATTTGGGGGACAGACCACTCTAATTCTAAGTAATTTGTCCCCAAAACGGGACTCCAGTCCTATAAGGGTTAATAGGACCACATATTGTTCGTAAATATGGTTAAATATGTAGGTTTTTGAGTGCACCATAGGTCCTATTTACTACGGTCCCCTGTAAATAGGTATCGCGCCGAGTGTGCAATGTGCCGAACACGCACAGGTAGTCTACGAGTACTGCTGTGTGGATAGTCAAGCACCCGGTAACACACATGATGAACATCAAACAGTAAGTACGTAGACACGTCGGCGAAAACACCGCTACTGTACTGTAGTTTGTCAGGCCTCCGCTTTCAAGACGGTGTGGCGCCTCAAAATTTGACCGCCGGCCGAGGTCTGCGTAAACTTCAAACAATATTCGTAGCACCAAATAAATACTCTTACGACGCATGCTACGAAAAGAGATGAACCATGTACTTTCCGAGCTCCTCACTTAAGGAGTTTCCTACCTCACCGAAAACAGCATTTTGGAGGAAAATGAAAGTCCTACCCGATGCGAAATCTCACGACCCAAGTGTATTCTGAAAATTGTTGCACCACAACAATGCAAGTCCGACGAATTCGGGTTAAGGAGCCCGATCGTTCAGAAAACGACTCAGCCAAAAAGTGACACATCTATCGTAGCATGCGTCTTACGAAGTAAAAATAGGGAAATATGTCGGTTTTCCTGGATACCGTAGGTTCCCTATTTACTTTGTTTGGTCCTCCGTACCATAATACACTATTAGTTGTAGGGTTGTGTATCAACCCAAAGACGGGGTTGATGTATACTACGCAACCCCCCCCGCATGCAAAACGAGCAACTACACTGCTGCTGCTGCTGCTGCTGCTGTGTCCGGAAACGTAAGAAACTGTGTGTATGCATCTACACAGCAGTAGGTACGAAAAACAAACATAAAACCCATTAATTAGTAATGTTATGTTGGCTACTTTCTGAGATGTCGTACCGTTTTCCCTCCAATTTCCCACGACGCCTACAGTGCATGACGGGGTCTACAGTACAGTACAGCAGTAGTACCTCAGCGCACACCGTTTTGAGAAATGCGAGAGGGTTCACCATGAACCACCCCTGCTACATCATCACTGTATGTATCCGTCTCCAGCCCGCACAGCAGACATGCCGCGTTGCTGAATCTTTCCAAAACATCTGTGTGTCGCAAAACCATCGTTGCGGGTGATGTGCTCCCGAGACGAACCAAATAAGAAAAGACACGGAAGAATACGAGAACAAACTACGAAGTACAACACGTTGTTTCCCGTTGTTTTCCTCCTACAACGGGGGACCATAGTTAATAGGACCAAATGTTGTTCGTAAAAATGGCTAAATATGTAGGTTTTGGTGTGCACCTGATGGGTCCTACTTGCTACATCCCCCTGTAAATAGGTATCGCGCCGAGTGTGCATTGTGCCGAACACGCACAGACAGGTTTTTAGTCTACTGCTGTGGACAGCCAAGCACCCGGTAACACATGATGACCATCAAACAAGTACGTAGACACGTCGGCGAAAACACCGCTAGTTAACCCCTTCAGAACTGCTCCCACGTATGTGGGAAGAAACTACTTGGAAGTAGTGTGGAATAATGTTTTCAGTTCTGACTGGGTTAGTAGTTTGTCAGGCCTCCGCTTAAGATGGTGTATTGCCTCAAAATTTAACCGCCCGAGGTCTGCGCGTAAAGTTCAAACAATATATATATATAGCGTATTTGTATTATCTTTGCCATCCGACAATGTGCAGCATGATCTTCAGCGTTGATCACTCATAAAATTCCCAACAGCAGAAAACCACGGAAACCAAGGAAACATATGCGTACAGCAGTCTAACACCCTTCCATGTCTGCTTCCCCCCAAGATTTTATTGAGACGCGTGCGACGATAGCGATATGGCCTTGGTATAGCCTTTTTTTGGATAGTTTTGATTCTGCATGGCGGGGCTCCTTAATCCAAGATGGACGGAAGTTTATTATTTTAATGACTCGTGCTACGATAGAGGTAACACTTTTTGCTGAAACACTTTCTGAATGATCGGGCCCCTTCATCCAAAGTTGTCGGACTCCCATGGCGACGCATGCTACGATAGAGGCGGTGCACCATGTTTTTGCCTCGTAAGGGTGGCGACTTACTTGAAGAGCTCTACACCTCACCCCAAAGTGATCATTAAGGGAGGAAAGTAAAAGTGCTATCTGATTGAAAATCCCCATGGCCAAAGGAAACAAGGAACAATATTGCAACAAATTAATGATCAAAGTCCGACGATTTTGGGATAAGGAGCTCGATCAATCCGAATTCATTTCAGACAAAAAATGCTATCTCTATCGTAGCACGCGCCTTGTTGTGTTGTAACAGTTTTTCATAGTACGCTTGGGTCATGCTATTCTTCATCGGATACGTAGCACTTTCATTTTCCTCCCAAATCAATTTTTAAGATGGGGTACATTGAGCCTCCTCAAATGAAGAGCTCAGAAAACACATGGTACACCTCTATCGTAGCATGCGTCTAATGGACTATGCTTGTTGTAATACCAACTGTAGACCATGGAAGGAATTGGTCGTCAGAAAAAGCCTTGTTTTCTCCCTCTAAACAATTTTTTCGAAATTGAGGTCTAGAGCCTCTCAAGTGACAACCCTCAGAATTTGCATGGTGCACCTCTACCATAGATCATAGTAGCATGCGTGTTAACCCGTTTAGGACTGCAGTCCCGTTTTGGAGACAAACCAGTCAAATTCTAAGTAATTTGTACCCAAAACGGGACTCCAGTCCTATAAGGGCTACGAAGTAAAAATAGGGGACATTTCAATCGGTTTTTCTGTGTGCCGTGGGTCCCTTTTTACTTCGGTCCTCCGTACCATAATATCGTACCGAGCAAAATCAGAAATCGCTAGAGAACCCCGAGGAACGTCTCCGATGCCTTCGGGTTTGGCCTGCTGGTTTTTGGTATCTGTCCTGCCCGTGTTCACGCTCTCGATGTATAGCAGGCGTGCTCCTCACTGCTCCGGGATGCTTGTTGTGTCCGTGGGCGCCCACGCTTACTTTCGGTAGACTACACACAGATGGCAAGGACCCACCGCTTGCGCAATCCAGGCGCCGAAACAACATTTTGTGGAGACATTCCAAAACTGTCAGCAGCAGCCTCTCAATTCAGCACGTCTAACCGTGTGCTACTTTCTTCAATAGTCTCCACCAAGATTCAAGTATACACGCATACACGGTGTGAGGGGGCGGGTCCCGCCCCCCCGCGCAGCAGTAAGACACGCCGTACTGTAAGCACGTTTCGTATTTTCGCACCATTTTGTTTTTCAAGACTGCGTTTTCGTGGCTGTTGTACGCGTACCTTTAAGGCAGCAGTGAACATATCAATCACACCCGAGCGGAAACAACGCTCAAGGAAAAAAAACGCTTGCTCTCGCCAATCATACATTTTCTGGGCTCTGCAGCGACCGACGGATGCCTACACTCGTGTCAATAGTGTGTGTGCTTCGTTATGTTTGTCAAGTTACAGCACAGTACCGGACACCTAATAAAAAAATAGGCTAACTAGAAGGCCAGGCTGTGATCTGGAGTAAAGACGCATGGTACGGTAGCCTGCATGCAGGTGCACTACGTTGTTTCTGAGGGTGATTACTGGGGGAGCTCGATACATCACCCAAAAAGCAATTTTGGAGGGAAAAAAACAGTGCTACCCGAGGAACAATGGTATGGGCTAACTGTAAAATGAAAAATTTTGCAACACGAGAAGAAAAAAACGACGACTTTGGGTTAAGGCGCCCGATCATTTCAGAAACAAATCAGCCAAAAATCGCTACCTCTATCGTAGCACGCGTCTACAATAAAATATTCGGTATTCGTTATATTGAAATTAGTGTATTAGAAAGCACCCTCTCTCAAATAAGAAATCCAGCCTGCGTCAGATTTCCTGCTTCTTATTAGGTGTCCTGTACTGTACGGGTACTATTATTAAAACCCGAGTACCCAGTTTGCACTACCAGTGCCTACTGTACTATCACTCTCTCTCACGTCTTATATATAACTGGGTAAAGGGTGCGTATTCTATTGAGTACACGCAGAGGAGGAGAAGTGGTTGAATGAGAGTGGTGGTATTCGACGAAATGTGTCAGCTTTTTCATTCTGTTGAATGAATAACGCCCTGCACATTGTCGGAAGGCAAATACTATAGTAATTATGTTCGTGTATCATGTAGCGTTTCGCCTTGCATATCGTCTGCTCAAACAAACAGTAAATAAATGTAGTCACATTCGGTCAAGACGTCAAATAAATAATAAACTAAGAAACACGTCATCTGTGAAATCTCCCGACCGGTCGATATCCAGCTTTGCTAGCTGCGTGTTGTTAATCCATTTTATTGTTATAATATATACCTTTCCTCGCGATTGAGACGTCAATTGGAGTAAGACATCCCCTAACTTGCTCACATCGCCCCGACAAGGTGTGTAGGAGGGAGGATTACTTGCCGTGGCCTGGGGGTGGAATGTACATCGGGAGTAGGACGCACGGCGAGTAGATATATAGCAGGTGCAATATTTGGATAAAGGAGTAATCCCACGGTAGGGGTACCACTTTTAGGCTCAATATTTTCTGACCAGTTGTGCTCCTCACGCGAGTAACCACCGGATACTATTATCATTTCACTGGTATATTTGGTTTTGGACTACCGCATTGGAAGGTTTGGTCGGGTTGCGCGAACGAGTGTTTCCGAAGTCATGTTGTGGGTGAGATATTGAGCTCCTCATGTAAGGAGCTCAGAAAACTCTGCTGCACCCCTGCCGTGGGATGATTCAAAGGGTGGCAGTGCGTACCTGGTACTCAATCGAGAATACGCAGGGAAGGGAGAATTGGTTGGATGAGATTGGTAGTATTCGACGAATTGTGTCAGCTTTTTCATTACGAATGAATAATGCCCTCCCTGCGCATGGTCGGAAGGCAAAACATATAACAATACACATGTTATATAGACGTAGCAAAATTCGAATGAGCGTGCATGCGCACGCTTTCCCATTTCCATAGTGGCGCGGACCGAATCGAAAGACAGTTCAAGCTTGAGCGATAATATGGAGCATATAACAGCGTATTATGTTGAAATAGGATAGGTAGGGACGTACGTTTCATAAATGCAACCGAGACCTGCAGAGCAAACTGTCACCCTCCAGAACCCCGAGAGCCTCGTCGAAGAGCTCTCTGCTACCTTTTCTCCCACCATTTTTTGCAATGCGAGGGATTGTTTTCATACCACACGTGAGACTGGCCTGTCGTTTAGCTGGCACGGATACATTACGGGAGTTTTCTTCAGGGAACAATCTAATTGTCACGAGTCGGAAAGCTATGAAGTCTTTTACCGTCCCACTAACCGTTGAGCTGTCTCACAAGAATAGCTACTACTAATACCAACTCTTTCCGAAGCCTGGGTGCGTACTCCCCGGCTCAGGTATTACACTGGAAGCGTTTAGAACCCGAATACGTACTTTCATCTTATTAACCGTGAATTCTGCGGGTCGCCTTTCCGCCAGATAATAAGCTCCTTGTAGTCGGTGAACAGCCCTGACGCGTCCGACCCTTCGTGTGCTATCTTGGTTTCCTCGCCCCCCCTTGTTCCGTGTACGTACGTGACATCACCGCAGGAAGCATCACGTTCGCAGCAACATTGACGGACGTCTAAAGCGACTTGAGGTCAGATGGTGCTTTTCCCGCCCACTGGCCGGGGTCTGTTAACCCTGTTCTTGCTTCGGAATATCTCAAGTGCCGTGGGCATCGACCCTTGCCCAACTACGGCTCAGTCGTTTAATATCACTTCTACCGCAAAGGCGGCGGAGCTGGCCACGGCCTTGAACTGCTCAGGGGGCGGCTCGTTCGACGTGCTCTGGGAGGGATCGGTTTTCGTTGAAGAAACGTTGGCGTTGACCGACGGGATCGAGGTGACGATCACCGGCGTCGGGCTGGATGCCACCGCGGATGGAAACGGCGCTACTCAGCTCTTCACGGTCGTTAACTCCACCCTGAACCTCGCAGACATCGCATTGCAGAACGGTGACGGCTTCAGCGGCGACAACACTTTATCCTCCAACAATGGCGGTGCCATCTTGGCATCTGGCCCGAACTCAGTGGTGTCTTGCAGCGGAACGACCTCATTCATTACCAACTCTGCCAACCAAGGAGGTGCCGTGAGCATTGAAGACGGCGCCGTTTCTTCATGGAGCGGGAACACGTCTTTCTCAGAAAACACTGCCACTTTTTCGGGAGGTGCCGTGCACGTCTTTGCCGGTTCTAGCGTGTCTTGGGCCGGCCAAACCAGGTTCACAGAAAACGACGGGGGCAATGAGGGCGGCGCGCTGCGTTCCTCTAAAAGCTTCGTCACCTTCACGGGTGAAACCACGTTCGCGGACAACACCGCCAGTACTCGCGGGGGCGCCCTCTACGCGTCAGATTCGGAGGTCTCCTGGGTGGGTGTCACGTCGTTCGAACGGAGCACGGCCACCGCCGGTTCGGATGGCGGGGGCACCGTTGAATCCTACAATTCCGTTATTTCGTGGCGGGGTAAGACGTCCTTCGATGGCGGCACGGGCGGCATGTCAGGAGCGCTTTACGCATCTAGGTCCAACATATCTTGGGCAGGAGAAACCAGTTTCTGTGACAACTTTGCAAAGTTATCCGGGGGGGCCCTGTCCATATCCGATTCCACCAATGTATCCTGGACTGGAGAAACAACGTTTTGCAACAACCGGGCAACTGGGACTTACGTTGGCAGCGGGACAGGCGGGGCTATGCACGTCGCTGACTCTAACGTCTCTTGGGATGGGACCACTACCTTTACTAACAACTCCGCCCTTAGCGCCGGCGGCGCAGTGTACGCCCAGGGTAACATCGTAATGGCGTGGGTGGGAGATACCGTTTTCGAGGAGAATGTCGCAAGCACCAACGGGGGAGCCGTGGCACTTATTGGCGACATGACCTTAGATATAGTTCCCGGGGCCAAGAACTTATCTCTCAATGGAAACGTAGCCAGCATCTCGGGAGGCGCGGTGTACGTGTCGGGCATGACCTATGGCCTGAACATCACTGGTGCGAGTTTCAACTCCAACTCTGCTCTAAATGGGGGCGGCGTGTATTCCGTAGGTAGCGGGACTGCGTATGACTCTAGTTCCTCGTACTCCCACAACGAGTTCATCGACTGCACCTTCCATAACAACACGGCTTATGTGAGTGGCGGAGCGATGGAAAGCGCGGCCAGCAGAGATGAATTCATGAGCACCACTTTTGAGAGTAACACCGCGCGAGTGGGGGGGGGGCTAAGGCTGGCGGGAACGACCTTGATAGAGGGCTGTGACTTCGTGGGCAACGGAGCGGACGAGGAAGGGCCAGCCGTTTCGAATGTTGGTACCATCACCCTGACCGACACCGCGTTCGCGAGCAACAGCTTGATCTGCCCGGATGGAGAGTTTTTGAACTACACAGTCGAGGTAAGTAGTGTATGCACGCGTTCCTGCCCAATTTATTAGTGATATTCAAGTGACGCATGCTACGATAGAGGTGTGCCATGTTTTTTTTCTGGAGCTCCTCACTTGAAGAGCTTTACACCACACCCCAAACTGATTTTGGAGGAAATGTAAAAGTGCTATCCGCTTGAAAATCCCATGGCCGAAGCAAACAAGAAATAACATTGCAACGCAATAATGACAGTCCGCCGATTTTGAGTGTAAGGAGCTCGATCATTCAGAAGTAATTTCAGCCAAAAAGTGATCTATCTATCGTAGCACGAATCACGTGATGCAATGTAATAGGTATGGGTGAACTGCTTCCGTGGTCCGCACATCGCCCACCATTGGTTTGCAGTACGTGCACGCGAGACCGCGTTACGTCGGGGGGGGGGGGGTTCCAGCAAAAATGGGCACAGTTGTTCGCGTCGGCACGCCTAACAGAGGAGGGGAAAATGTGACGTTCGTTCGACCGTATGTTTTACCGCTGGATTTTAAGGCTATAATAACCGTTAGCGCTGTCTTTAGTGGTGACCCCGTCATCGTGACGTCACCGTTTGTTGGTATATCAAAAGCGAGCAGCGCCTCCCTTCTCTTTTACCAGAGATACAACCCGAGCTTATTGCGTTTCGAGGTATATTGTCGTTGCCTGAAGGTACATGAGTTGGGACGTCCACCGGAAACACGCAGAGACAGATCACCCGCGCGTAACGGCAGTTGGTGCTTGCGGGGTCATTGTGTTGAGTCTCTGATGTATCGTCTCGTGTTTCCCTGTAACGATCATGCAGTTGATCACCCGGTCCCACAAGGGCAGATAATACTCCCGAGCACGTACTTTCTTGGTCACATCTGATGTTTCCCCGGTCCTTTTGATTATCCCGCTTTTCCTGGCGTGGGTACACGCAGGGTACCGGCGATAACGGCCAAACAGACTACTACAGCAGCGTTTGTGTCGGGTGTGACGTGTGCTCCGGAGACTGCCCGGTGGACGGAAAGGGTACCCAGCAGTGCATTGCCGAACTAGAGAACACCGTCAGCCCGGGTTTCGATAAAACCTCGGGTGTGCCGATCACTCTGGAAACACTCCGGATCGATCCCGGGTATTGGCGCTCAATGAAGAATTCGTCGATTGTGCTCCCGTGCTGGAACGAGGACGCCTGCGGCGGAGGCCTGACAGGCTCGGCGGACTACTGTGACGAGGCCTACAGGGGACCATGTGAGCTGGGGCTTAAGAGTAGGAGACAGCGGAACGTAGGTTAATAGGTGATTGCTTCGATGGGGGGTGCAGACGCATGCTACGGGTATGGGAGTAACCATTTGTTTGCGAAGGTTCCTCGCGTCAGGAACTCTACATTCCTCACTCTACTTTTATTGAGTAAAACAAGAGTACGACCCTATAAACAGTCACATAAGCTAGGTAAAACACATGTATTTTTTATGTATTGTAGCACGGGAATGGAATCCTTCCGAGTTCGGGATTACTAAGCCCCGTCGTGCAGAACATGTTTCAGCAAAACGTGCTACCTGATGTATGACGTTTGCTGAATATTTACTGACTATTAGTATATGCTGATGGGCCGGCCCGGCCCATCCATATTCGATATGAGGGGCCGCAGCCCGGCGCGGCCCATCAAATTTTAGGTTTGGTGGGCCCCGGCCCGGAGTCGCGGCTCCACGATGCTGTCTCAGCAGGGTCGTGCAAAGGCCGGCTAACTGGTACAGCAGGTCTTCTCTGGTCTGCGCATCAAGGTTCCTGCCAAACCTTCTGTGCGGTCCAAGGACTGTAAACGATACCCACAACCTGACCTCGACAAACCCAAAGAACGTGCAACTCGATGGACAATGCAATGGGCTAGGAACATATCCAGAGGTTTTGTGGAGCGTTGAACCCAGACGACATCCCAGGTGTCCCGTACTAGTAGCTGAGAGCTTGGGTTCAGGTTTGGTTTGCACAAAATAAGTGTGCTGCCATTATCGCAGCACGCGTCACTAATACATATTGTTTTATAGACCAGGCTCGAACGATTTATGCCACGGTTGTGTACCCTTTTCGTTGTAAGAAAAACAAATAAAAATGGTTAAATTAAAATCCTTAGTTCAAGCCTCGAGCCATAACGTCTTCACAACCAAATTGGTACGTGCGGTGATTGGCGCGCGTGACATGCATGAAGGAGTGTCCTAGCTTCTGCCCGTTGCGCGCTCTTCATTTTGTGAGGTCTGCACCTTTTTATTTTACTCCTGTCTGACCGTCGTGCCAAGAACCGTCCAATTGCTCGTCGGGTTTGACTATATATCTGCACGACGTTTAATGTTCTGTAGTACCGAACACGTTTGTTTGTAGACGCATGCTACGATAGAGGTGCACCATGTTTTGCCTTCTAAGGGTGGTTACTTGAAGAGCTCTATACCTCACGCCAAACTGATATTGGAGGAAAGTAAAGTGCTACATATCCGATTGGAAATACCATGGCCGAAACAAAAAAGGGACAATGTCACAACGAAACTATGACAGTCCGCCGATTTTGTTTTAAGGAGCTCGCTCATTCAGAAATCATTTCAGCTAGAAAGTGCTATCTCTATCGTAGGACGCATCTGTACTGAAACCGCCGCCCCGCCCGTTAACCCTGACCCACGCTATCCGTTTCCTGCAGACTGCGCCATTTGCGAAAAGGGCTATGCCCCGACGTTAGCGTACACGTGTAGCAAGTGCGCGGACGGCGAGGGGATTACCTTGGCGGTGGTAGTTCTGCTAGTCGCTGTCACGGCCGTCATAGCGGTCGTCTTCTATCTCGTGTCCAAACACCAACAAGAGGAGAAAAATTCGCGTTTTATGCGACTGACGAAGGCTCTTCCCGTGCAGGGGCTTAAAACCGTCGTTGTCGCGTGGCAAATCTTGACCCAGGTGAGGGGGTGCCTGGGGTATTTGTACAGTGACGTAGTGCGAGCAATCCCACAGTAGGAGTACCACTTTGTGGCTCAAACGTTTATGACCGGTTGAGCTACTCACGTGAACAACCACCGAATAATATTATCATTTTACTGGTATGTTTGTTTATGGACCACCGCATTGGAAGGTTTGGTCGGGTTGCGCGAACGAATGTTTCCAAAGTCATGTTTCGGGTGATATATTAAGCTCCTCATGTGAGGAGCTCAGAAGATACTGCTGCGTCCCTACCGTGGAGTATAGTCATTTCAGTTACCATCTTGCTGCGTCCAGAAGATAGTGGAAATACGTCAAGCGGGCCTCTACTTCATTTGTGACGCTGTGTAGTGGGGGGATGAGCACATGTCGCGTATTTAGTGCAAAGCTGTTTTTGTACAGGGTGCACAAGACTCCCCTTCGGGATTGATTTGTGGCTGACTCGAATCCCGGGATTGTCGCAAATTGTAAAGGGGAGAACACAACAGTAGGAACGTTCGTTCCTCGTATATACCAGCTACTCATACGTAGCTACCGGGCAAACACGGAGAACGTGACACACGACGCGTGCTACGGTAGAGGTAGCACTTTTTGGCCGAATCGTTTTCTTTGCGATCGGACTCCTTAACCCAAATTCGTCGGACTTTCATTTCTGTGACGAAATATGTTTCAGACTGTATTTCGGTCATGAGATTCATCATCCGGCAGCACTTTTGTTTTCCCCCAAAATCATTGTTTTGGTGAGGTGTGACGCTCCTTAAGTGAGGAGCTCAGGAAAACATGGTGCACCTCTGTCGTAGCATGCGTCACACATCTTGAAAGCTACAGAAAGAGGACGTAGCCACAGGGTGAGAAAGCTGGCGAGTAAGGGTGGCAAGTAACACCGACCAGCCTAAAAGAGCTTATATATAGTTTTTATGTCCTAGGGGCTTGTCTCAATTATTCTGAGTTTGGCGAACGTAACGGTCCTATGATATGATACGAATCATATATACATGCACGTGTGTACATTAGGTCAAAATTCCCGATGAAGCGCGCCAACCCTCGCCCGACCCCCCCCTGTACGCGTGTTTCGAGCATCTTGTAACCGCCTGTCACTTTCCTACGGCCTTTAGCTGCCTCCCTTATTCAAGGTTTCGCTGACCTCTTTCCTCCCCGCAATCTCGTTGTACACAACAATGAAGCCTTGAACCTAGCCAACTTCACCAGACTAGCTTTTTCGTCTGCTCTACGTAGGGTTAACCAAGCCTATTATGACAGATCTATGTCCTGCGCCGCTAATTATTGTCTTGTTATCCATTGTCCAAACTGTTTTTTGTTGTGACAACGCTTTGGTGGCGTGTCTTGCGCATCAGTTTGATGCTGTGGCGAACGTCACCTATGCGGGCGTGTACGGCGAATTCTTGGACGGCATCTCCTCCATCATCAACTTCGACTTGGGCCTGGTCCTCTCCGCCGGCTGCATGGTGGTCACCGACTTCCACGACCGCCTCCTCGTCTCCACTCTTGGACCCCTGGTTGCCCTCGGCGTGGTGGCAGTCTGCTTCAAAGTGGCCACACGAAGGAACCAGGGATCGCAGGAAGCGCTCCAGGTTGTTCGGCGGAAGCACTTCTCCATGGCGCTTCTGATCACCTTCCTGGTCTACTCGTCGGTTTCGTCCACCGTGTTCCGCGTGTTCGACTGCGAGACCCTCGACGGCGGCACGGACTACCTTCGCGCTGACTACACGATCGAGTGCACCGACGCCAAACACAAGGCCTTCCAGGTCTGTCGGGGCGCGCGCATTCCACAGTACGGGTATGAATAGCACGTATTTTGTTCCGGCAATGTCCCTGACTCTCCGAGGAGTTTTGCACAATGTCGTTTGTACAGTACAACTATTAAAAATGTTTTGCGATACTATTCGTGATATGCCTGTATACTTGGGGGTTGTTCCCCGGTGTCGCATTTTAGACTCATGGTTCTCAAAACCTGTGTTTTCGTGAAAAATAGATTATTCTCAAATGACCACCCAGCGCGTGAAACGATAGAGGTATCATTTTATGGCTGAAACGCTTTCTGGATAAAGTGGTCTCTTTACCGAAGGGCCCATATTAACGAAGACAGCAAAAATTACAACTTGGAAAATTAAAATCCACTTTGGATGTGATTTCGCAAATAAATCTGTATTGCGTCGTATGGGGAATAGTGAATAGCTTGTTCAGATATCTCTGATATCGAAAAAAAAGTTGCACGCCCAGGTATAAACATCCGACGAGAGTAGACGCGAACAAAGAGATGCTTCGGCGCGTGCGCCCCGCCGCCAGCATACTATTGATTTCGGCGGCCTAGACTAAGAAGCTGTCGATCTCAGGTTATCTTGGGTGGCCGTAGAGATCCCTCATACGCCATGGACGATACGGGGCTATCGAAGTCTTGAGCGTATCCTGCTGTTTTGGGGTCGATCACTCGGTTTTTGGTCGGGTTGAAGCTTCGAGCTGGTTGAACAAGTGGGATAGCGACCGCCATGATTGGTTTTGAGGCGCCACCGCCAGGGTATGCTGTGCTATGGTCTGTAGGCGTGGGCGCGGCTGTTGGCCCGGTGGCCTCGCGTTGTGGTCCACGTGTTGTCACCTCGGTCGTGGCCATTGGTGCGACCAAACAATGCGCCACGTTGTATCGGGAGCGTTCACCCAACGTGGACATGCCGGTCCGAGTCGGGCTAACTCCTAAATTTGGTTTTAATTCTGCCCAAAACAAGGTCCTACTGGGACCTTCTTAGAGTCTTCGTCCAATTCCAATTAAATATACCCCAAAATCCTGACATTTTTTTGTGGTGGTGCGTGTTTTGACCAATGAAAAGCGGTTTTTATTTTTTCATATTCATTTTTTCAATTGTTGGTTAATATGGGCCCTAGACTCGTCGATGTTTGATTCTGGCATAGCAATATTTATTTCCGACGCAAGTCGACGAGGGAAGAAAGTGCTGAAATCGTCTCGCGATAAAAATGCAAGGCACGTACCGTAGTGGGGAGGGGGGAGAAGAGCCTACTTAGTGACCCCGGATCCGAGTTATGACTAGAGAGGGAGAGAGAAAAGAAAGGCGAAGATAATAAACAAAATGAGATGGACAAACAAATAACAAAAAAAAAGGTATACTTAGGCCATGGGATTGCTCATGGGGTATATAGCACTTGACGCATGCCACGGTAGCCTGCATACAGGTGCACCATGTTTTTGCCTTGGAAGGGTGGTTACTTGAAGAGCTCTACACCTCACCCC
The DNA here is from genome assembly GCA_008828725.1 of Saccharina japonica. Lineage (NCBI taxonomy): Eukaryota > Phaeophyceae > Laminariales > Laminariaceae > Saccharina > Saccharina japonica. Next base: position 189,299 of record MEHQ01002285.1, on the reverse strand, counting down.
AAGCTGATCATTAAGGGAGGAAAGCAAAAGTGCTGTCCGATTGAACACCCCACGGCCGAAGCAAACAAGGAACAAGATTACAACAAATTTGTGACAGTACGCCGATTTATTGGGTTAAGGAGCTCGCTCATTCAGAAACCATTTCTGCCAAAAAGTGATATATGTATCGTAGCACGAATCACTTGGAATTTCCTCCAAAAAACGTTTTTGACTTAGTATTAGTTTACAGAGCTCCGCAGGTGAAGCGCCTCAGAAGAAACAGAGTGCGCATCACGGGTTCAAATCGGACTTGCTATAGGTGTTTCCACACTCAGGAAATGGCCATCCGCGTTGTATTGGCTTAAGGTTCGGCGACCCACTAAACCTACATAATCATTGATCGCCACTTTTCTATTCGCAGCAGTCGGGCGCTGACTATATCTGTTTAAGTTGAACGAGCTTGGCGGCTAGAGACACCCCGCGTTAGCTACTGCGCGTGTCGTAGCAGTCGCCACACAAAAGCCCCACAATCACGATTGTTTACGTGGCTGCAGTGGCGACGGGGATCGCAGCCGTGAAGCTAAACCCAAGGGGTCCACGCATGATCCTTAACAACTCTCCTACTGACAAAACGTTGCCTACACTAAATCTAAGTAGTATGTCCTGAAAACATTGGGGCAGTTCTTAAGCACATCCGATATCGAGACAGCCCCCACGTCGGCGGTATTTGCTTTTTCACGACAGCCTAATTGAGCTGGTATTAGCAAGTCCGTGCAGTTGTTTGACTACTCGCTAAGTGGTAACGATGTACACTTAAGAGTGGTGGTGGCGTACTGTACTTTGTTTTGTCAGATTATGGTGACTGGCTGTATGTGCTAATCAATATCTTCACACAGTCTAGGCGCAGGTGGAGATTGTAAAGCTTCACAGGGGTCAGGATTGAGGGGAGTGGCGAGGGTTAGAGATGCGGTTTGGAATAGATTGGATGAACAGAAACTATCTATCAGCTTGGTTTGTTGATGTTTGGAGATTAACTTAAATACCACCGACTTCTGTGTAAAGTAGCATCGTCTGTTGTCGTTGTGCTGGGTAAAGTAGCCTCGCCCTCCCATCCAGAACAAAACGAGTTCGGGGCTTGCATTCCAGGCGGCGACATTTGTTTGTGTAAAATCCACGACGAAAGCCAAAGCGCAGACATCTAACCTACGTGCCAGAATACTTCCAACGTGCCTTTTTCACGTTCTTTCCCTCCCTCCCTCCCTCCCTTCTACCGCCACAACGACCGCCTCCCCCGTTGCTTACACTTTGTATGTTGTCGATGCAGGTATATGGTGTGTTCATGATCCTGCTGTACCCCGTCGGCATCCCGGTCTTCTACGCCGTCGTCTTGTTCAGGAACCGCGCGCTCGTGACCGACCTGCGCCACCGTTCCGAGCAGCGCTCGGCGGCCCTGCAGGTGACCTCCAGCCTGTGGAAGCCGTATAAGCCGTCGCGGTACTACTACGAGGTGGTCGAGTGTGCCCGCCGGGTTACCCTCACGGGGGTCGTCGTGTTCATCTACCCCAACACGGCGGCACAGGTGGCCGTAACCCTTGTGCTGGCATTCGTGTTCGTCATGGTGTCGGAGTCGCTGGTGCCCTACGCGACCACGGAGGACGCCTGGCTCTCTCGGGTGGGCCACATCGTGGTGTTTCTGTCTATGTTCCAGGCGATGGTAATCAAGGTCGATGTGTCGGACGAGAGCAGCGAGAGCCAGGAGGTATTTGGAGGCGTGCTTTTGGCCGCCAACATTTGCATGGTGGCTGCCGTGATCGCGGAGGCGGCCATGGTGGTTTGTTCCTTTTGCGGTCGCGGGGATGCCGCTCCGAAGGAAACGGTAGAGCCCTGGGTGCGAAACACCGCTAGCAAGAAGATTTGTGTGGAAAAGTGGGAGACCGTGGAGGCGGACGGCCCTCCGCCGTTTACAGGCAAGGTGCCGGAGCCTTTAACGTAGGAGTTATGTCCTTCACACGCCCCCCCCCCCCCCCCCGCGCCTCTATGCACAGCGTGCAAGCAGTGTTATATTTTGGAGGCATTGCACAAGATAGCAAAAACCGAAAAAGTATCGACACCCTCCAAATTCGGTAGACCTAGAGTGATGGGCTGCAATGTTCAAAGTCTTCACAGGGGATGTATTCGCCGCCCGCGTTATGCCAGCGGGGGGAAACCCGCTCAGCTTTTTTTGCCGCACAATAACCACCAAGTAGACCGTAGACAGGCGTAGATGAGTAACGGTAGGACCTTCTTCGTGGGTGGGAACACTCTGTACAGGCTTTCAGCCTGTGCCAAGATATCCCGTTTGGGGTACGAGAGGTTTTACAGTAGTTTTTTTTACGATATTACACGAGATCGTGGAGGAATAGGTGTGCACGACACTTACTCCGATATTGTTACCACGTTTTGGATGAAATGTTTTCGACACATGGTTGGGCTCCTTAAGGGCCCGTTTTAACGAAGAAGAAAAAAAATCAATTTGAAAAAATATATATTCAAATCCGCCTTTCATTGGTCAACACACGCACCAGCACCAAAGATTAGGATCTTGGGGCATAATATGTGGTGCTGGTGCGTGTGTTGATCAATGAAAAGCGAATTTGAATTTTTATTTTTCCAAATTGAATATTTTTCTTCTTCGTTAAAATGGGCCCTAACCCATAATCGTCGGTAGTTTTTTTTTTAATTTTTACGTTGCCACATTGTTCATTGTATGATTAGTTCGTGGGATTGTTCATCGAGTCGCCCTTTTTATTTTTTTCCAAAATCACTACTGTTTGTGTGGGAGCATAGAGCTCCTCAAGTGACCACCCCCAGAAAATACGTGGTTCACCTGCATGCAGGCTATCGTATAGCATGCGTCGTGAGAAGTATTCGTTTGGCACCCCCCATACTGACCGCAGGAGTGGATAACTAGCGGCCCTACATCGCCGAGGATGGTCGAGCCGTGTAGAGGTTCACAGTCCCTGTACGAATGTCGTTGAGGGTAAAGGTTTTAGAGATGTACGCAGTATGATACCACCTGACATCGTCGCAAACATGAATCCGGTTGGTACCGACCCCACACTGACCGTACGGGCACAGCTGTGTATAGTGGCCGGGGGTTGATTGGATTGGTCAAACCGTGTAGACCTTTCTGGTCCGTGTAAGAGTATTGTTGAGGGTAGACTATGCCTGGGTTGGTGAAGCCGTGTACGAGCAAAGGTTACCATGTTGGCGTTGATTGGCTTGTGGCTGGCGTACGATGCCAGATAGAGGCCAAGTGCCGAACCGCGGTTATGCTGGTTCTGGGAAATGATGAGAGCTCAGCTCTGGAGAGGATAGTTTTACTGGGGACCCAAGTTCCAGATTTAGGTGTGTTAATATTGATGCTCTGCTCAGGAAGAGAGGCAGATGACGAGAGTGACCGTGTAATCATTGAGGGTTGAGGTTTGTGAGACTTGCGCCGTAAGATACAACCATGCATCGTTCAAATATGCATCCGGTTGGTACCCACCCACACGGACAGTACGGGCACCTGGGTATGGTGGCCGTGGGTTGCTTTGATTGGTCAAGCCGTGTAGATGTTTGATCTGCTCATGTGCTGTTGAGGGCAAACTATGCCTGGGTTGGTAAAGCCGGACACGAGTAGAGGTTATGGTCTTTGTGATAATATCATTGAGGATTGAGGTTTTTGAAACTTGCGCAGTAAGATACAACCAAGCATCGTTCAAATATGCATCCGGTTGGTACCCACCCACACTGACCGTACGGGCACCTGGGTATAGTGGCCGTGGGTTGCTTTAATTGGTCAAGCCGTGTAGATGTTTGATGTGTCCATGTAAGAGTGTTGTTGAGGGTAAGGTATGCCTAGGTTTGAAACGCCGGACACGAGAGAGCTTACTAGTATATGTGCGAATATCATTGAGGGTGGACGTTTTTTAGACTGTTGTTTGAGACTTGCGCAGTAAGATACAACCCAGCATCGTTCAAATATGAATCCGGTTGGTACCCACCGATAGTGACCGTACGGGCACCTGGGTTTAGTGGTCGTGGGTTGCTTTGATTGGTCAAGCCGTGTAGATGTTTGCTTTGTCCATGTAAGACTGTTGTTGAGGGTAACCTATGCCGGGATTTGTAAAGCTGGACACGCGTAAAGGTAACTGTAGTCTGTTTGCGAATACCATTCATGGTGGAGGTGTTTGAGTCTCGCGCAGTACGATACAACCCGGCATCGTTCAAATATGAATCCGGTTGGTATCCACTCATTCCGACCGTACGGGGCACCTGTGTAGCGGACGGGGGGTTCTTGGATTGATCACGCCGTGTAGATTTCTGCTGTGTCCGTGTAAGAGTGTTGTTAAGGGTGAACTATGTCTGGGTTGGTGAAGCCGTGTACGAGTAGAGGTTTGCCGGTCCGTGTAAGAATATCTCGTTGAGGGTAAAGGTTCCATATACTTGCACGGCACGATAGCATCCGGGGACCAATCCCACGGTAGGGGTACCACTTTTGGCTCTTAATTTTCTGACCGGTTTAGCTCCTCACGTGAGTAACCACCGGATACTATTATCATTTACTGGTATGTTTGTTTTTCGACTACCGCATTGGAAGGTTTGGTCGGGTTGCGCGAACGAATGTGTCCGAAATCAGTCATGTTTCGGTTAAGATATTGAGCTCCCCATGTGAGGAGCCCAGACAATTCTGCTGCGCCCCTACCGTGAGATGAGTCCGCGGAATCGTTGCAGATGTTACAGCGTGCTACACGTGGACACCCGTCTCTGTCTCGAATACCCATCATCTCGAACGGAAATGTCATGGGACGTCCGCATTATTGATGCACCCGTGCAGCGTATGGCCATGCTAAACGAGGGGCTTTCCGTGATTAGACCGTGGGTAGTCCGTTGTGGTATGGGTCAATCTAAATAGGAAAATATGGCGGCCATGAGAGCCGGCTGTCTGTGTGTGAACCATACGGGTATGTTTGTGTCAGCGGATTTGAGCTGCGTGATGCAGGCAGGTTAACTATGTTTGGTGCGCGGGGAATCAGCTGGGTGGGTGTGGTGTGTGTTGGAGAGTGCTGTGCTTGTGGGGACGATTGTGGCTAGTGTGTTTGGACGGTTAGAGCGCCAAACCGCAGATGCCGATGGACGCGTCCTACGGTAGAGGGAGCACTTTGTTGCTAAATCGTTTTCTGAACGATCGGGCTCCTTAACCCAAATTCGACGGACTTTCATTTTTGTGGCGAATAATGTTTCATGAGTATACCTCGGTCATGAGGTTTCCCACCCGGCAGCACTTTTATTTTCCTCCAAAATCATTTTTTCGGTGAGTTATGACGCTCCTTTGGCGAGGGGCTCAGAAAAACATGGCGCACTTCCGTCGTAGCATGCGTCGATGTAGGTGTACATATATAACGATGTCGGTACACGAACGGTGGGTATTATTTTAGGCTATTATTTTTATAGTGTGACCGAAAGTAGCCCAATTTTCTGGTGTCATCAGGTACGAGCTATTAACAGTGCATTTGCGCACATTATATCATGTATTGTGATTTGCGTTCAGCATACATCGCTAAACATATCGTGCCAAACTATACCGTAGGCCGCATGCTGTAGTGGTAGGTCGTACTATTTTTATTTTTATTTTATTTTGTATCCTCCGGCGGGTGGGTAAATATAAAGCTTCACCCATTCAGAACTGAAAAACAATGTCCCACACTAATTCCGAGTATTTTGTCCCCAAATTCGCTGGACCAGATCTTAAGGGGTTAACCCTACATATTTGAGTGTGGGCTCGTGAAAACGCCGACCTGGGGCGTTTGTGCTGCGACATTGGACGTGGGCGGGTCGTTAGGGTTAGGTCGTTGTTTAATTTACAAATTCTGCCGGAAAAGGATCGTTTGATGTTGGTTTATATTCGGTGTGCAGTGGATTGGTCAGGGGTTTGATTGTTCAATTCACGGGTCGTATAAAAACAACAGGAACAAATATGAAGGTGTAACCAACCAGAATTTAACCGTCGGGCCATCCATGTAAAACCGAAGTGCATATCTGACTCAATTCCGGCAGACATGCGACGCGTGCTACGGTAGAGGTGCACCATGTTTTCTTCCGAGGGGTGGTCACTTAAGGAGCTCTGTATCTCGTCAAAAACTGATTTGGAGGAAAACAAAAATGCTATATATCCGATGACGCATGCGACGATAAAGGTGCACCATATATTTGCTTAGCTCCTCACCTAAGGAGCGTCATACCTCACAGAAAACGTGAATTTGGAGGGGAAAACAAAAGTCCCGCCGGATGAGAAATCTCATGACCGAAATTTACTCTGAAATATTATTCGTCACAAAGAGATAAAAGTCCGACGAATTTGGGTTAAGGAGCCCGATCGTTCAGAAAACGATTCAGCCAAAAGTGCTAACTCTACCGTAGCACGCGTCTTATGAACAATAATACCATAGCCTTAACATACAAACGAAAAACATTGCAAACACAAGAACAAAATTTCGACGATTTGGGGGTAAGGAGCACCATCACTCCGAACACATTTCAGCCAAAAAGTGTCACTGGGACCACCTCTATCGTATCACGCGTCATGCGTCAGCAAGCGTTCATTATTGTTGACGTAATATGCTGCAGCACCGGCCGTAGTACGTAGTACGAACGTGAATCGAACCTCAAGGCGTTATGGTAGGCGTAAGATGTGTGAGGGTTATCTCCGACCGGTTATCATGTCAGTGTCAATCAACTCGGGACTTCTTACATTGTATGGCCGCGTCTTGTTAGGGGGTGTGTCAGAGGGTGAAGTAAGTGCGGGCATCGGGGAAGTGGACGAGGAGTGGATCAGATGGGCAAACCGTAAGGAAAAAACCCAGAAACGGAAATTGTTTCAGCGCCATCGAAAATGGACATATTTTCACTATAACAAGTTGCATGATGATCGTATAGCCAATCACCACAATTCTCCGTGATCATATTACATACAGACAAACATACTCAGATTGGAAATATAGTTTTGCACGGGCCATATCACACGAGGGGTAGTGGAGAGTGCGCACACTATTGTATCCGGCGAGTAGGTAGAAATGGGCCACGTACTGCTCTGATATAATGGTACACAAAGATATTAAAAACAACCCTGCTACAGGCACTCAATACGTAGGGCCCATATTAACGAATAAAACAAAAAACAATTCAGAAAAAAAATCAATCAAATTCGCGTGTCATTGCTCCAAACGTGCACCACCAGCGGAGACTAGGATTTTGGGGTATATTCAATTTGAATTGGACGACAAAAACAAGAAGGTCCCCAGGACCTTTGTTTTGGTACAATTCAAATCAACTTGAGGAATTGGCCTGACTTGGCCCGGCATGTCCACGGTCGGTAAACGCTCCCGGTACAACCTGGCCCATTTGTTCGTCGCATCGATGACCACGACCAAGGCAACAACACGTGAACCACAACCCGAGGCCACTGGGACAACAGCCGCGCCCACGCCTACAGACCATTGCACAGCGTACCCCGACAGTGGCGTTTTGAAACCAATCATGGCGGTCGCAATCCCAATTTTTCAACCAGCTCGATGCTTCAACCCGATTAAAAACCGAGTGGTCGATAGCCGCTGCCGTTGTCTCGCCCGTGGCGTTTCAGGGACCCCTACGCTCACCCAAGATACCGTGAGAGCGATATAGGTTCCTAACCTGGCGGGGCGCACGCGCCGACGCATGGCTTCGCTCTCGTCTACCCTCGTCGATTTGTTTCACATGGGCGTTGTGAGGCGTGCTGCGGTAGTTCGATTTCAGAAATATTTGAACAAGCAATTCACTATAGTTTTGACTCCAATTCCAAGGCATTTGTGCCCAAAACGAGAGCGCAGTTATAAAATAAGAATAACAACAAATGTATCGCCCGTGTTGGTAAGTAGTCCTCCCGGTGTCTTTTACTTAAGTTCGTAGTTGGTGTTGCTGTAGGCGCGTCGCCACGCGGAGAAATACCCGGTAATTGTCCGCATCGTGAGGGTCCACGAGCGAACTGACATCAGAGCGCGTACGTTCGTACATATGTAAAAGTAGGTTGAATGCTATGATAGGTGTAACATATGCTTCTGGTACCACCAGGTCTCGCATAACATGTCGTTTAGGGCGGAGGAAGCGATTGGCGAGGAAAAAACACAAACACCCAAACCCTTCGTAATCATGATGTGGTGGCGGTACAGAAGTGCAATGGCACCGTAGTGGGCGTGGTTACGCGTGTTTCAGGGAAACAAGTAAGGGGAAGTGACGTGTGTGTGTGATAAATGTATATTTCATATATGTGTAAACATCGGTGTGCGCCTTGGCGGGATACTGTATGTTGCTGCTGGGCGCGTGGCAGCCATGGGCGATAGATGCAGCCACTGGTAGGTAAGGTAGAATAAGCCGAGACAGAAACATCGACCGTACTGCCAAGGGGTGTGCGCGGCCTTATATTGACGTTGGGCATGCATATGCATATTCGCGAAAGTATCCAAACGCCACCGTAATGAACAAACTGGTAAGAAACGATCTGGGGGGTTGTTGTGTACAGTAGATAGCCTAGGGGGAAAAGGGGGCGCTAATGGCCAATGGACATATGCGTTTCGATCCTTACACACGGCACGATGAGCCTCACAATAAACAGGTCGTGACGTATGCTACGATAGAGGTGCACCATGGTTTGTCTGAGCTCCTCACTTAAGGAGCGTCATACCTCGCCCAAAAAAGGGTTTTGGAGGAAAATAAAAGTGCTGCCAGATGGTAAATCTCATGACCGAAGTATATTCTGAAACATTATTCGTCACAAAAGTGAAAGTCCGACGAATTTAGCTTTTAGGGAGCCCGATCGTTCAGAAAACGGTTCAGCCAAAAAATACTACCTCTACCGCAGCACGCGAGCAATCCCACGGTAGGGGTACCACTTTTTGGCTCAACATTTTCTGGCCGGTTGGGCTCCTCACGTGAGTAACCACCGGATACTATTATTATCTACTGGTATGTTTGTTTTCGGACGACCGCGTTTCGAAGGTTTGGTCGGGTGGCGCGAACAAATGTTTCCGAAGTCATGTTTCGAGTGAGATATTGAGCTCCTCATGCGAGGAGCTCAGACAATTCTGCTGCACCCCTACCGTGAGATGAGTCACGCATCGACAATGACCTACAGTACTCTTGTTGAATGTTGCCTGGTTTCAGAGCCGTCGGAGCAGTTTAGTGTCGGTCCACTCCGTCAAGTGTCGGATCTACAGCACACAGAAACGAAGTTGTTGTATTTCCCTATGTTCGCCATCTGGTTCATCAAGCAGCCCACTTTGGGAACATCGGTAATCAATGCAACTTTCCTTGGAACCCCAACATTGGAATGAGCTAGTAGGGTCTGGAGGTGGTTTCAGCAAACTGTCGACACCGACTGACAATGCCCGCCTGCTTGGAGATGTCTTGACGTAACTCAACAGCTTCACAACGAAGCCTCGTTCGGAGATGCTGCTACTTTTTTCACCGCTGGTGTTGCCGTGTAGACGTCCCGCGAGAATCGGCACAACGTGGTGACGTTAGCCTCTCACATGTCACGATTCAATAATAATATCATTCGCCAGCCTGGTTGCCTTCCGACGACAGTGTGTAGCACTGTCCTAACTATCACACCCTTGGACTAAATACAGGTACAACAACAAAATACCACACCTGTCTGGTCGAGACCAACAAGACTTTAGCTTGACCTTCCCACTCCTATAGAGGCAGGGACGCATGCTACGGTAAGGGTTCGATATTATGTTTCCGAACCTCCTCATCTGAGGAGCTCCATGCTAATAGTGAGTCAAAAACTAAGTTTGGAGGAAAATAGAAGTGCTACCCCATGGACAATCAATCCCATGGTCTGGCTGTACAATGGAAAATATTGAAACCCCCCATGACTGAAAAACGGACGAGTCTGGGTTTAAGGAGCCCCATTATTCAGAAACAAATCAGGCCAAACAAGTGTCACTGGGACCTCTGTCGTAGCACGCGTCAGGAAGGAGGAAAAACAGAGCATCGACCGACAACTCCGATGGCTGCTTCAGTACCTCAACACCGCCCGGCCAAACCTGAGCGACTTCAACACACAGCAGATTGTACATGCAACCCACAAACATTCAACGGGCACCCGTGAACAAAACAAACTACGCATGGTTCAACGGAGACCGATCACACGAGACACCCCTGCACGACGGGCCGTCCTCATCGCGTAGGAAACGCCTAGGAAAATTATTTGCGGCGTAGAGGAACAACCGCCTGGAATCGATCAAGGACCGTCGACCCCCCCACGAGCTTAAGAAGGGACCTTCACTAAACTTCACAGACGCAAGTCCCCAAACCACTCCTGAGCATTTGTTTTACAAACTATCGGAGCAACTCGTTGACGCACACCGGTAATGCACTTCCCCCGTCGAGATGTGCCCCGCACGACTTGGTACCGAGACGCACACCGCGCTGCAGTGCCCCCTCGCCTGTCTGTGGCTCTTCAAGGCTAGTAGCCGAAGCACGTTTCTAACCCGTCCCCGTCTGCTTTCCGCCCTGGATAGAAACCTATAATCTAAACACCTATAGGGGCATCATCACCCGCCTCCCTCATTCCGTCTACTCCGAAATGCTTTCAACGTGCATAGCCCCCCCCCCTCCTTGTTCTTGTGTAGGTTACGCCTTGGAAGCGTAGTATGCCTTCACCTGCAAAAACAACACACAGGGGGTTGTAAAGGGTCGGGGGTAATTAGTTCGCGGGAGAGAAGAAGGGGTGAAGGCGGCCCTCATTCTAAGTTAGCCCACGAAAGACGACTAATTTCGCGCTAAACCAAAAAACAAATTCCACGCTCCAATATCAGTGTTTATTCTAGGCACCGTGCTTCATCCACTCCCTTCCCTTGAGTCACTTCGAACACATGCAGTCGTCCAGACTGTTGTACCTCGGTGGCTCTTACGACGAACCGCATTGGCCAGGGTCGCTCCAAGAGAAGCTGAATATCTGTCTTGAGTACATGAGAAACTTATCGTGTATTCCACAACTTGTTCAAGCATACGGCGGGGGAAGGCTCTATTACTTATGTGTAGATTGTTAAACGTACCTTGGGGTGTTCCATGACGGCGTCGTCGGGCGCCTTAAGGGAGGGACAGATGTCCTCCACCATGGTCTTGGGGATTCCGGCGAGGAAGCCGGCCTGGACGGTGGCGAACACAGCGTGCATCTGTCCACAAACACAGAGCAACAGAAGAGACGCAGACCGGACGTACATATAGAGAGGGAGGAGAATGGAAGGTGAGACAGAGGGACACACCGATGCTAGTATGATCGGTGCCCTGGAAACGTGGTGGTTGGGCGCGAGACGGTGAATGACTTTTGCCTTCTGATAGTTTTCGAGCTCGTCGAGGGAAAAAGCCCCAGGAAAACTAGGCGTTACCCTCGAAGTAGCATTCATCGACGACGGTATTGGGTGTAGCGTATCTATTGAAAATACATTCATGCCGATATCGTCGAAATACCGCTTGTGCTTTACACCTAGGCTTAGGGTGGGTTCATTGGATGACGATTGTTTCACTTATACCTAAACCATGTTTTGAACGATGTATATATATCATATACTATAAGTAATCAAATTGAGACCCTCTTGTAATGCAGGCGCTGCATTACCGTACCGTAGCATGCGTCAACGATACCTGGTGATGTGTATATAATATACTACACGTAATCAAATGAAAACCCTCTTTTAATGCAGGCGCTTCCTTACCGTATCAAGTCGCAAATAGGTCAGGTAACCCATGTTTATAAACAACTCTTATCCCGAAATATAGGTGACACATGGATTTACCATATATATGTGGAAGCGGTCGGCATGTTTCGGGGCAGTGTGGTTCACTCTTAACTCGATGAACGTTGACAGTGGCTAGGCACCTAACGACGGCATTGTCATAACTCTAACGTGACGACACAAGCGGTTTTGAAAACTTCAAGGCATCCATCGTCGATTCCATGTTGTTATTCCCGATCTAGATATTTTAGGGGCAAAAACATAGTCACGATCTGTATGATGTACCGCGACTTACGTTGGCGGGCGGGAGCGATGGAGCCTGCACGATCGAGTATATTATTCCTGGGCGAGATACATAGGTACCATACAGATACTGCCGCAAAAACATATCATATCGGCTGGTTATAATCTATAGCGTATCCAGACCGTGTTATGTCTGACACGTATGTAATACGTAGAAGTTTGACAGCCCACAGGCACCCACCCGTTCTACCAGGTGGCATCACTAACCGGGCCTCCACGACACACTACATAAAGGGGACACCCTCCAGTCATCCATCTTTTTAATGGCGACGGAGCGACTCACCGTGATGTCGGCGATGGTGAGAGAGTCTCCGACGCAGTAGGCGGAGCACTTGTTGGCTTCCACCTTGCGAGCGATGTCCTCCAGCAGATCCTTCACCTTGCCCGCCATCAAACTCTGGCACTTCTCCAACTAGTATTGTAGTTGATGTTCAAGTTGAAGTTGCCGTCGTTGTGTACAAAATGTTCGATGGTTCAAGTTTTTGTATGCATGGCGTTGTAGAGCATGAGGCATATATCAGGGCAGGGTGAGGTGAGATGGGGACGGGGGCGGTATGGTCGGTAAAACGAAGTTCAAACAGGTGCAAACGATGTTCGCTCAGTAGTAAAGGACAAGCCAATGCGAGGTAAACACACACATATACCAGGTAGTGGATAGTGGAGGACTGGGACATTGGAATGGGAAAGTTTCAGCTACCACCGTTCTCTGCCGTGAACAAGACGTGTGTCGTTACCGTAACGGTCTACGTTAACGTTATCGTTACCGTTAACACTTTCCGGTATTGTTACGTACCGTCAATGTTACCGATACGGATAGTTCTACCACGATCCCATGGAATACGGCTCCAGATACCGGCGGCGTCACCAACTCAATTACTGACACGGCCATCGTTTTCACTGCCGTTTCCGTTGCGGGCAATTTGTTCCGGTACAGTTTCCGTTTCCATACGTGCTATCGCTACCGTCAACGCAACCGTTACCATTGCCGTTATTGCTGTAGGTACCGTTAGAGTTACCGTAACCGTTACTGTTTCTTTAGCGGTGATCTTCCCGTTACCACGCCCTCCTGTTACCGTGACCGTTACCGCTTCGATGCACTGCTGTTACGGCTATCGTACAGTAGTTCCAATCCTTCACCTTTTTGGCGTCGTCCTTCTCTCCCATGATGGAGAAGAGGTTGATGAACACGTCTTCCGCGATCATCACGATCTCGTCCACCTTGAGGGCGGCGAGAGGGCATTCCGGGTACGTGCCGCCGAGCTTCCCGGCGTAGCGCAGAAGGGCGGTGGACTGGGTGTAGTCGGTGCCGTCCATCTAAAGGTCAAAGTTCATGTAGAAATCGTTGATAGATTGATAGGGCAGGTGGGGGGGGGGGTCGGGACGAAGGAGATCGGGACAAAGGGGGTGGGATGNAAGAAGTGGACTTTCAGCCTAAATCATTGATCTGGTTGATTGGGTTGTTGTGGCGTTCAGGGTTTATAGGAGATACCCCGATTAGTGAATAAGTCGCAACCACAAAAAAAACAAATATAGTACATCCACCTGCGAGTTCAACGTCAACTCGCATGTAAGGTATAGTACAGGAAACCCAATGAGAAACAGAAAATCTGGTCCAGGCTGTATTTCTTATTTGAAAGAGGGTGCTTTCTACACTAACTACAAGATAACGACCCCCGAAGTTCTTAATTTCCTCTAAATATCAGCCTTGCTTTCTTATTAGCCTGTTTCTTATTAAAAGTATTGTACTGTAATGCTCGGGGAGCTATGTATTATAGTATGAGATGCCACTTTAGCTGACGATTATTGATTTCTCAGTTTTGCCTGAGACAAGCCCCACCCAATCCCCGCCCATCACCCCTATCCCTCCCACCGCCGAATGCAGTGCATCAAATCACGCTGTGCGCATAAATGAAAAGGATACCGATAAAGCACAGAAGTCATATACCTGGCACAATTTTCGGGTGTTGTGAAGAGGCAGTGGCGCAGCTCCCGTGTCAAATAACAAAACTCGGGAGTCGTTATCTTGAAATTAGTGTAGAAAGCACCCTCTCCCAAATAAGAAATCCAGCCTGGACCATATTTTATGTTTCTTATCAGATGTCCTGTACTGCAGAGAATAGCCGCGCCATTCTCAACCCAACCCGACCCACCCCACCCACACACCTCTCTCTCTTTTTTTCCCCCCTTTTTCCTTTCCCCCTTTTTTTTTTTTTTTTTTTCCCGTTTTGGTTTTTTTTTTTTTTTTTGTTTGTTTTTATGGAAAAAAAAGGGGGGGAGAAAGAAATGGGGTTTTTTTGTTTGTTGGGTGGGGTGGGTCGGGTTGGGTTGAGAATGGCGCGGCTATTCTCTGCAGTACAGGACATCTGATAAGAAACATAAAATATGGTCCAGGCTGGATTTCTTATTTGGGAGAGGGTGCTTTCTACACTAATTTCAAGATAACGACTCCCGAGTTTTGTTATTTGACACGGGAGCTGCGCCACTGCCTCTTCACAACACCCGAAAATTGTGCCAGGTATATGACTTCTGTGCTTTATCGGTATCCTTTTCATTTATGCGCACAGCGTGATTTGATGCACTGCATTCGGCGGTGGGAGGGATAGGGGTGATGGGCGGGGATTGGGTGGGGCTTGTCTCAGGCAAAACTGAGAAATCAATAATCGTCAGCTAAAGTGGCATCTCATACTATAATACATAGCTCCCCGAGCATTACAGTACAATACTTTTAATAAGAAACAGGCTAATAAGAAAGCAAGGCTGATATTTAGAGGAAATTAAGAACTTCGGGGGTCGTTATCTTGTAGTTAGTGTAGAAAGCACCCTCTTTCAAATAAGAAATACAGCCTGGACCAGATTTTCTGTTTCTCATTGGGTTTCCTGTACTATACCTTACATGCGAGTTGACGTTGAACTCGCAGGTGGATGTACTATATTTGTTTTTTTTGTGGTTGCGACTTATTCACTAATCGGGGTATCTCCTATAAACCCTGAACGCCACAACAACCCAATCAACCAGATCAATGATTTAGGCTGAAAGTCCACTTCTTCTCGTTAAAAAGAGTAAGAGTGTTCATTATAACCGGTTCATGTAATGAACACTTTTTTCCCCCTAAGCTCTACAATACAACTTGTGTGCTGCTCCTATTTATACTACTACTGCTATTACTACTACTACTACTACTACTACTACTACTACTACTACTACTACTACTACTACTACTACTACTACGACTACTACTACTACTACTACTACTGCTACTACTACTACTACTACTACTACGACTACTACTACTACTACTACTACAACCACTACTACTATTGGTGTACATATATACTACTGCTACCACTATCAATATAACTAATAATACTGCACTACTGCTACTTAACTACACTCTTCGTAATACTACAGTACTACTACTCGACTACTGTAAAAATAACTAATAATATGAATGCCACTGGTGTATCTGGTTTTATCAGCATGATGACGAATATCATTAGTTGGTCTAACTCGACCTATTTGTGGTATATGTGAGGCGATGTCTACGGTGCAGCAAGAAGTTTACTTACAGTAACTTCTAAGGTGCGTTTATGGAGAGTTACGCTAGAATCGGCATTATTAGCTATACAAATAGTGTGGATTCTTCTGGAAAGGTTGTACCAGGACCATACGCATGTTTTTAGTGTGAAAGGAGACGTAAAATTCGTTGTTATCTGTCAGCATTGAGACGCAGAAATGATCATCAAGCAGTTGTGTTACAGCAGCATTGATGGCCGTACAGCAACGGCAGTGGTCGTGTAGACTACGACCACTACTATTAACAACAGGTGCTCGTAAGAGCATCGGTCACGCCCAGAACAGAAGGCACTTCATTTCCTGTACACAACGACATAAATCCGTGCCCAGTACGTTGAATTATTCTATCATCATTGTTGCAAGCTGCACAATGCGTGGCGGTACATGCACGTTCCAATGTTGTAAAAACCCGTGGAAAGCATTTTGTGGCACCATGTATGCGCTGCAATCGAGTACGTACCCGTTCAACAGCAGTAAGTACACTGCTGTCAACAGACCTATCTACGCTCTACAGAACCACGGGCAGGTTACGCGTGTAGGACACGCCAAGACTCAAATCTGCGATATCCAGGTAGGTGCCGATCGAAGAGACCTGCATCTCCGGTGCAAACGCACGCAATCGACTGCATTTTGCTGGCTGGTTAAAACAATCAACAAATATGGTGGGTGGGGCAGTACGTATGGGGGTTACAGTACGGGACACCTATTGAGCCGCATGCTCAAAGAGGTTCCCAACTCCACTGTAGCTGGCGGGGGCAACCCAGAGCGTGTGCCCGTTTGTTGAGGAGAGGGAGGAGCAACAACGCAACATGTCAATTATTCTCTCAATTGAGATAAGGTGTTTTCGACAGTACACTGCTGTAATTTCGAGATGACGACTCCCGATTGTTCTTACTGTACAGTGCAGGACACCTAAGAAGAAACAGGCAAATAAGAAAACCAGGCTGAAAAATTGTAGTAAAATATGAAATTCGGGAGTCGTTATCATGAAATTAGTGTAGAAAGCGCCCTCTCTCAAAAAAGAAACCGAGCCTGGACCATATTTCCTGTTTCTTATTAGGTGTCCTGTACTGTGTACTCGAAATGCCAGCCTAGATTTCGTATCAGCCTGTTTCTTATTTAATGGCCTGTACTCTGTACATCTGGAGACCTTGGCGTGCCACGTTGTCCCAGGTGAAAGCTCTCTGGATTCAACACTAGTCACGAAAAAACAAATCTGAAACATGCTGCATAGTTCTGCTCTTGAGAACTCCTGCACACTACAGCAGCACTCTACCTCGCTGCACAAGCGCAATTCAACGTGTTTTGGCGTCACACTGGACAGATACGTGTACAGCAGTACAAGTGCTCTAGCAGCACTGGTGTGTCTGACTGCAGCAGCGTACAACATGCGATCCCGTACCCTTCGAAGTAAGTGACCCTCCAAACAAAGTAGTCGTATGTGGGTGTATCTATGCAGTACGTAGTTGGTAAGCAGGGAACTCCACGATGCATGCCATGGGTTTGTCTCTCTGTCCGCTCTTACCTGGTAGACGGGAAGGGTCTTGAACCCACAGGCACCGAATTCTTCGAACGGAATGCGCTTGTCCTCGAAGTCAACGCCTGCCACGGCCAGAGCGACGCGGGTGGCCTCGCCGCGGGCGGCGATTGGGAAGTAGTTGAACACGGGAGCCATGACGGTGATAAGTGGGTGGTGGTGGTGGTGGTGGTGGTGGTGGTGGTGGTGGTGGTGGAGTGTGGGTAGGTCAGTGGGGTAGTGGTAGTCGTGTTGGGTTGTGAGCTTGCGGGGGGGAGTGGTCGACGCTTTTATTGGCAAGCTGAGAGGCACCCGTTTGTTCCGGCGGGGCGCACAGATAAAACGGGACTGTCAGCTTTCGAGAAAAACAAAGATTCCGATAATTTTCTCCTACTGTAGGTGTCCTTTATGAAAAGACGTCTCGCGCGAAGGCGTGGCGGGCGAACTCGTAATCCTCCGCAACCCACTGAGTTCTAGAAGGGAGATATGTAGGTATTTATGTCGTATGCTATGGTAGATCCTGGCGGCATATTGCCTATGCGGCGTATTATGGTGTATGGCGTGACCCTTACCGGCTGAGCGAACGGACATCGTTAGCAATACGGCGAGACTTACCCTCTGTGTTCGTGTGCATTATGCTAAATTCGAGATTACGAATACTCTCACATAATTCACTCTTGAAAGCAGCGGCTCGCAACCCGATATATGTATGCGTCGGGTGTGGTTGCGTGACGGTGTCGCGATCGACAGTGATGTTGCTCGATGCGAGGTTGACTACAGTACTGTACTGTATATACACTCTTCCTGCGCAACACGGTATGTATGTGGCGGGTGTGGTTGCGTGAC
Source organism: Saccharina japonica (assembly GCA_008828725.1). NCBI lineage: Eukaryota > Phaeophyceae > Laminariales > Laminariaceae > Saccharina > Saccharina japonica. The sequence continues at coordinate 171,277 of MEHQ01002285.1, read as the reverse complement.
GGCGTAGCGATTTACAACTGGTTTGATGGTGCTCGATGCGAGGTTGACCATACTCTTCCTGCGGGCCCAGCGCGGCGTTGAAAATAAAGCACACTTAGGAATGTTCGGTGAACAGTTCGGGAGTTGGGACGCCTATGAATGAATGTGAGATGGAACTAACTGTAAAACTAGTGATGATGAAGTTGCTGTCTATTGTGGTGGTGGTGATGGATGGTGCTGCTGAATACTGGTCCGTCTTCCCGTACGTAGTGATGTACGAGGAAAAAGAAGGGGCACGAAAGGGTTCCACTGAAATGTTAGCCCTGTCCCGCTTTTCGCGAAATTCGAACAGCACAGTGCAGGAAGTGTTACAGACATATGGACACACCAATCACCATGTATGATATTGCTACTGTTCATTTATACAAAGTTTGGTCGATCGTCAGGATAACAGCTGGCCGTCGTACAGTAAGATACAACATGCCGTGCGGTACGATACAGGACACCAACAGTAATACGATACGGGAAATATGGTCCAGGCTGGGTTTCTTATTCGAAAGAGGGTGGCTCCTAAAACGACTCCCGAATTTCTTATTCCACTCCAAATCTCAGCCTGGCTTTCTCATTGGCTTCAAGATAACGGCGTCCGAAATTCTTACTTCACTCCAAGTCTCAGCCTGGCTTTCTGACTAGCCTGTTTCTTATTAGGTGTCCTGTACTGTACCTGAACAGCGGTATACAAATCCGAACCTGGGAACATGCGCCACAAGGACAGTAGTACAGCATGAAGATAGTAAGGCCCCCACCCGACAACGTGGATATGTTTCCTCCTCAGGTACTGCCTGTAGTTTTCCACTCCAGAGTTATACCGTGACCACGGCTGCATTGTGGCGTAAAGCGATAACACGAAAACAAGGAACAATGAACTCTGAATACATTATTTCGTGGTGTTTTTTTGTATGCTCTCTCCGATGAGTGGAAATTGTACAAAACACCCAAACGGGTCAGTCGGCAGAAGAAGAACATGTTGAGAATGCAGATCAGCCTTTCGCCCTGTCATCAGCAGTATCAACACGGACTACTCGACAACAACAACAACAACAGCACTCAATACCCAATATATATATCATACCTACAGGAGGTGAACCCTCGACAGCAGTAGAACTGCCATAACCTTTGCAGGGGGCGAACTACTTGTAGTTAGTGTGGGTTCGTCGTTAGAGCTTGGTACCGAGTATAATGTTAGGTACGGAGGACACCCCCCGCTCAAAAGAACAATCCGGTCGTGAGAAGTGGAGGGGGGTGTTTTTCTCGCGGTAAGTAATAAAATGGACCGTAAAAACAACATGCTCGAGTGCTGCGCCAAATCCGGTACATATTTGCCAAGAGTAAATAGCGTGCGCTCAATAGTGGGGGCAAAATGAGATATAGAGTCTCGACGCCACATCAACAGTGTTTGTTTCTAGCTCGCGCCTTCTCTATACCCCCCTCCCCTTCCCGAAAATGTACATGTTGCATAGATGTGTTTGCACTACTACTGTACTGTAATTGGTCTTTGGGTTATTTTCGGTACGGCTGTTACATGCACTTTTAAAACCTTCCAGTGCCGGCGCTCACATTTGACTGGGGCGCAAAAATCACGCAAATCTCCACCCTTCGATTTCCTGCGGAAGCAAAAAAAGCCGTTAGTAGCGGATATGCCGAAGTTCTTGCGTGACACACCCATTGTTTTGATGCAAGAAATCTAGCCAGTGGCGCGCGGTTTTCCAATTCACGGGTCGGTACTGCTGCTGCTCTTTCTGTTGTAGGTGCGCCACCACGGGAAATTTTCCAGGAATATTCCGCATCCTCCGGATTCACGAGCGAATAGTGTTTCGAGCACGTACAGCAGTATATACATACGTAGGTATAACTTGAATGTACTCAACCCATCAGGTGTAATATGTATATGTCGCGGAGGAAGCGAAAGGCAGAGAAAATTCACAATGTCTCGCTAACAGTGGAGATGTCGTTGGGGTGGTACCGTAGTGGAAGTACGGGGAGCAATCCCACGGTAGGGGTACCCCTTTTAGGCTCAATATTTTCTGACCGGTTGTGCTCCTCACGTGAGTAACCGCCGGATACTATAATTGGTTTACTGGTATATTTGTTTTTGGAGTACCGCACGCATTGCAAGGCGTCAGGGAAGCGATTTAGACGCGGCCATACTACTGTAGTGTGTCATATGATAATATGATCCGCCTATTGTACATATATATTCGTTCACCAACCAGTGATGGGAGTATTGTATTGCTGCTGTGGGGGTCGTAAAATAGTGTTGTGCTGCGGTCTTATGGCGGGGTGAGTGAGTGGGTGGGTGGGTGGGTCGGTAGGTGGGTGGGTGTGTGTGCGGTTAGTGTTCGTGTACGGTTTTTGTTCGTGGGAGAACAATTGTTAGATACCAGGGTATTTACAACAGCCGCCGCACCGTTCGACGACGGGATTGATGGAACTTACGGAGTCGCCGCAACACCGACATGGGGTCGCCAAAGAGTGTCTCCGTGATTTCAGTAGTGGACAATATCGTTTAAATGTTTAGGGGAACAGCGTCTTGCAGTGTCTTCAATGGTAGTCGCGTCAACATCGTTGGTTTCAGACGCACGTCTCAACCTGCGCCGATGTATCAGGAATTTACTTGTTGTGTAGATGTTTTGACAGTTTATTCGCGAACAGCCTGATTGTCGAATAACGTCGACCCTGAGAAGCCGTGTTGAGCTCTATTACTAGGAGTGAATCATATTGCATGTCTCGGACGCAAACCTCTCTCCACTTGTTGATCACCCGTTGGGCATTGCCTCGCCATGTTTTGGGGGTAAACAAAGTGTTCCAACAACCAAGATACATATAATACGAAACATTACAGCTAGTGTTGTTCGACTCGAATCCTCTCAGAAGATTCACCTACGGCTAAACAACGGTGTCCTACACTAGTACTTTCCGTGCGCAGTGATATCGTCACGAGTCGGTCTGGCTAGGATATATGTGCGGGATATTTGTGCTGTTTAAATACGTGTCCTGCGAAAATACTACCTCAGAAATATGCCGAAGTTATACCTTGACGTTGCCAGGTTTGTCGCCAGGTGTAGCTGGTACGATATAGGCATTTTTATACAAACGGCTTAGCCACCCACTATCTAGTACAGAAACGGTTGATGTTGTCGCAACACCCCAAACTCGTACTAGTGTTATATCGAGACAGAGTAACGGCAGCGCACACAGGTAATCATGTAATGACGCAATCCAGACTGCTTTGCTAATTTGCCAACCTATTGTCGGGTGGGCGAAACGCCGTTGAAGACACACTGGTGAAGGCTTTTACACCTGATGGAAGAATTTACCAAAGGGTCAACCTTAGTGAGGCAAAATCAACTCCATGAAAGGGCCGTATTGGGACAACCAAGTTTGCCACACAGCAGTAAACAGAGCAGGTGATACGGCTTCCTGGTTAACAGCATGGCCGATGAGAAGAGAGATAATTCGAGACAGAAAAATGTGGTACAGCAGTACAAGCAGTTCAATCTGACTATCGTCGATCCTATACAAACGCAACGTAAGCATCTTGTATAACGTTTGCTTCGTAGAATATAAATCCAACATCTCAGGAAGCGCAAACAGGCTACGGAGACATATCAGGAGGGTCAAGGGCTTAGGATCTGTTTGTTGGAGTACTCGAGCTGAGACAAAAAAACCGAGGTCGTGCCACGCTGCAGTAGTTCACTATAGCGCAACAAGCAGCTCCCTTTGGCATCATCGATAATCAAATTAACTGGCCTTGGAACGCCATAATAATAATAATCAACCGAATTGATCTAAATGAGGTTTCCCTAGCTTGTTAACACGGGATGTGTCGCCTGCTGGGGGCTGTCTGGCGAAACGCAACAGCTGTACAGCAATGCCCCATGCGGAGATCCGGCTGCTGGTATTGCCGTGAACACGGCTCGCAAGGAATTCGCACGCCTTGGTAACGAAATTCTCTCAAATGTCAATGATATTAATTATTAGCATTATTCTTATCAGCCTGGTTTCCTTCCGACAGTGTGTAGCACTGTCATAACCACCATACCCCTCGACTAAATACATGGACAAAACAAACTACTACCTCTGGCTGGTCGAAACCGACAATACTTTAGGCGGACATTTCCGCTCCTACAGAGGCGGCGAAAAGAAAAAACACAGCATCGAAGACAACACCGATGGCTGTTTCATGGTCTCAACACCGCCCAGCCTAATCTGAGAAACATCACAGCACAGCACATTGTATATTCAACCAAGGATTACACGCAGCGGGCAAACAAGGACAAACAAACGGACGGTTCAACGGAGACCGATCACACGAGACACCCCTGCCCGACGGGCCGTCCTCATCGCGCAGGAAACGTCTGGAAAAATTATTTGTGGCATAGAAAAACCCGCCCGAGAGCGATCAAAGTTCGTCGACCCTTCTACGAACCTCGGCAGGGATCTCTAATACAATGCTCAGATGCATGTCCCCAAACCACTCTTGAAAATGTTTTTATTCCAAACTATCCGAGCAACTCATTTTCGCACGACGGTAAGGCATTTCTCGCGCCGAGACACGCCCCGCACGACTTGGTACCGAGACGCACACCGCGCTGCAGTGCCCCCTGCCTGTCTCCTCGCCTGCCTGTGGCCCTTCAACGCTAATCGTCAACACACGTTTGTTGCCCAGCCCAGTCTGATTTCCGTCCTGGATATAAACCTATAATCTAAATACTTGTGGGGGCAACATCACCCCCCTCCGTCATTCCGCCTCCCCCAAAATAGTTTCGAAGCACATAGTCCCCCACCCGCCCTTGATGTGTTGGTTACGCCTTGGAAGCGTAGTATGCCTTCACCTGCAAACGCCAAACACAGGGAGTTGTAGAGGATGGGGTAATTAGTGCGAGGGAGAGAGGAAGGGGGGAAGTGTAAAGGGGCTTAAGGTCTTAAGCTCAGGATAGCAGGGACGCAAGAGGTCTACCACGTGACTCGCGGTTCTTGGTTCAGAAGATAGATGATACGGGTCCTTTTTATTATTGGAGAGCTTGCTGTTGCGCGAAGCTGGATGAGTGATCAGCGTGGGGGTGTGTGCACCGCTCGCTGCTCATTGCAAAAGCAGGGTAGACCTACTTTATGAGATACTGAAACGTCACAAAATACGTCAGGTCGCGCCTGCTCGTTGTAGATATGCTACTTCAATAGTCGCGTCATTACGTACGTATGTAGAGATATTCGAATTTACTTGTACTTTCACTGAATCTTATCACGTACGTATATATTAATTCGAATCTTGTACTTTCACTGAATCTCCAAACTGGCTGCCTAGACAATGAAAGTACAAGATATCTAATATACGATAAGATATGATCCAACCGTAATATATGATACGAAAACGGGTATCATATAAACTGTTGGATACCGTTGTTCTATCTTGCTCATATACATGGCACACCATAACAGAAGGCGGCCCTCCTCGAAAGTAAGCCCACCTACACAGACGATTATGTTGTTTCCTCAAAAACACGCATTGTTCGCACCAATGTCAATGTATATTCTACGCACCGTGCTCCATTCGCTCCCTTGAGTCACTTCGAGCACATGCAGTCGTCCAGACTGTTGTACCCTGACGGCACTTACTACCAATCTCCCTGGCCAGGGTGACTCCAAGAAAACCTGAATGCCCGTCTTGACTACTTGTGCAAATCAGAGGGTTTTCCACATTTGGGTCAAGCATACGGCGGGGGAAGGCCCTATAACTTGGGCGTAGATTGTTTCAAAACACACCTTGGGGTGTTCCATAACGGCGTCGTCGACGGCCTTAAGGGAGGGGCAGATGTCCTCCACCATGGTGGTGGGGATGCCGGCCAGGAAGCCCGCCTGGACGGTGGCGAACACGGCGTGAATCTTTCGACAGGTGCGGGAACGAAGCAGAGACACGGGCAGTACGTACATAGAGGGAGAGGATACTGGAAGGTAAGCCGGAGGGAAGCACGAATGCGATTAATAGTATCATGGGTGCACTGAGAAAGTAGTGGAGGGGGCACGAGATAGCTAATGGGCTTTCTTTCTGGTAGTTTCGAGCTCCTCGATGGACGAAGCCTCAGCAACATTAGGTGTGAGACTTACCGTAGCAGTCGTCAACGATAGTACTGGGTATGTAGCGTTTATATTGAAGATCTTTTCGTGCCAACATCGTCGGAATACCACTTGTGATTTACACTACCATTCGCGTCAACCTAGGCTTAGGGTTTGTTCATCGGATAACGTTTGTTTGTATTTTGTTTCAACCAGATTTTGGCTGGTGATTTTTTTCTCCTATACTATAATCAAGTGAAGAACCTCAGGTAATATGCCCGCGCTGAACGACTTGTTTTCGTTCTGCGAATGGGACCCCGATTTGGATATTCCCACCCCCAAACAGCAGTGTCCATGTTCCCGCAATCGCCTCTTCTTGTTCGTCATTTGTTTTCCCAGGCTGAGTCGAAAATGCTTTAGGTGACCCGTGTTGACAAGCAAATACCGCTCTATCCCGAAATATAGGAAACATTTAAAATTTCACATATGTGTGAAACCGTTCGTTATATTTCAGGACATAGTGGTTCATCCTTAACTCGATGAACGTTGACGTTGGCTAGGCATGTTTAACGACGAAATTGTCATATAACTCTAACGTGACGATACAGCGGTTTCGGACATTTTGATACATCCATCGTGGATCCCCTGATGTTATTCACGATCTAGATATGTAACGGCAGATACATATCCACGATCTGTATGATCGCCTGCGGCTTACGTTGGCGGGCGGGAGCGATGCAGGCCGCACAATTCACTATATGATTGCTGAGCGAGATATATATATATATATATATATATATGTGCCATCCAGATATTGCCGCACAACATGTCGTAAGGGCTGGTTATAATCTGCAGAGTATCCAGATCGTGAGTGTCTGACACGAAGTACATACATATTTGACAGCCCACAGGCACCCGTTCTACCAGGTGGCATCACTAACCGGACATCCTTGGAACAAGACACAAAAGGACGACACGCTCCAGCGATCCATATTTTTGGTTGTGACGGAGTGGCTCACCGTGATGTCAGCGATGGTGAGAGAGTCTCCGACGCAGTAGGCCGAGCACTTGTTGCTTTCCACCTTGCGAGCGACGTCCTCCAGCAGATCCTTCACCTTGCCGGCCATCAAAGTCTCGCACTTCTCCAACTATTGTGGTAGTTGATGTTGAAGTTGTCGTTGTCGTTGTCGTGTAGAAAAGTGTGCGATCGTTCAATTTATATTTGTGCATGGCGTTGTAGAGCATGAGGCATTCATCAGAGAGGGTGGAGGTGGGGGAGGAGGGGTGAGTGTATTGTCGGGAAAACGAAGCCCAAACAAATCCAAACGATGTTCACTCAGTCGGAAAATATAAGCTACCACGCGAGCTGAATGTACAACCTCTACCAGGTAGTGGATAGTGGAGGACTGGGACATTAGAATGAAAAGTTTCCGCTACTGTTCTCTGCCGTTAATAAAAATGATAGTGTGACCGTAACTGTCGCCGTTTACATTCTCGTTACCTTTAACATTTACCGGTAATCCTGCCGCCAATGTTATCGATACGGATAGTACTACCTTAGGTCTTTAAAATACGACTCCAGACACAGGTAGAATACACGGTTACTGACACAGCCAACGTTCTAACTACCGTTTCCGGTACGGGTAATTGTTCCGGTACAGTTTTCGTTTACATTCGCGTTATGGCCACCGTCGGCGCGACCGTTACCATTGCCGTTACTGCTGTAGTTACCATCAGAGTTACCGGAACAGTTCCTGTTTCTTTTAGCGGTAATCCTCCCGTTTCCGCGCCTGTTCCGGTTACCATGACAACTACCGCTACGTTGTGCCGTTACGGCTATCGTACAGTAGTTTCAATCCTTCACCTTCTTGGCCTCGTCCTTCTCGCCCATGGTGGCGAAGAGATTGATGAACACGTCCTCCGCGATCATCACGATCTCGTCCACCTTGAGGGCGGCGAGGGGGCATTTCGGGTACGCGCCGCCGAGCTTTCCGGCGTAACGCAGAAGGGCGGTGGACTGGGTGTAGTCGGTGCCGTCCATCTAGAAGTCAAGGTTCAGGCCAAAAGAGTTGATATATTGACGGATAGAGCGTGGCGGGGGCGAGGGGGGGACGAGGAGGTCGGGACGAAGGGGGTAGGGTGGGGGTTGGTCGGAGGAGGGGTTTGTGGGTGTGTGGGTGCAGTGGGTTGGGTCGGGGTATGGAGGAGCTACTCTCTATGTCGGGTATGTTTGGATTCGCCAGTCGCAATTGTCCAATGAAAGCATCTCGTTGAAGAGGGGACTTGACAGACGGGGTTTGTCCACGGAAGTTGCGCCACTGAATGCCCATGAACCAGGAAAAATGTGCCGATTAATGATTTACTACTGCCTGTGCTTTATCGGTGTCCATTCCATTTATGTGCACAGCGTGATTTGATGCACTACACTGGGCGGCGATTCCTATGAGGTGTCCTGTACTACTTCTGTAATAGAGCTTCCCGAGCTAAAACTTTCATGCGAGTTGACGTTGAAAACAATACAGGTAGGTGGAGTAACTTCGTTGTTTTTTCGTGGTGGCGAGGTCATAAATGATCGGGATGTGCATGATATCAATTAAACAGAATTATTAGAAATACGTCAGCTGTGAGTTCAACCGATTGAAAATCAGTTGTTAAACCGACACGCCACAACGACCCAACCAACCCACCAACCAACGCATCAGGCTAAGAGTGTCCTCCTTCGAGGACTGTTACCCTGACCCAATCCCCAAACCCGACCACACTATTTGTGTCCCGTAAAATTCCCGGAACTATCCTACCGGACGAACTGCGAATACTACTGGAGGTCCTCCTTCTCGTACACCGTACACAGCAGTAGAGTGTGCATCAAACAAAAGTTGCATCTAATCAAACATTTTATCGGAGATTTGGTAAGCTCTACAATACTACTACCACTACTACTACTACTACTACTACTACTACTACTACTACTACTACTGTACTGTACTGTACTACTAAAATTCACCGCGGCACGTATGAGTACTGTGTTAATGCCACTTCTGATGTACCAGGCATACCAGCCAAGACGAATATTTATGAATCTTACTCGAATGGTTTGTGGTATGTGGGGGGGGGTGGTGCAGCAAGTAGTGAATCTACGTGCAGAAGGTAGTAACCTGGCTGGTGCGTTCATAGAGAGCTACGCGAAAATCGGCATTATTAGTATATATTACAAATAGTTCGGTTTCTTCTAGAAATATTGTACGTGGGTAAAACGTATGTTGGGTGCATGAGAGACGAAAAATCGTCGTCGCGTGTCAGTCGTCGGGATTGAGACGGAGAAATGATAAAACCACCAATCCCTGCTGTTTACAGCAACCACAGCAGTCATAGTAGTACAGCAGCAGCAGTGGTCTCAATGCTATGCATAGACTGCGATCACCACAGCAGTAGGTGCCAGCATTTATTGGTCATGACCTCGAGATTGCAAATTGTGGTATCTTCTTTGCACACCGTCAAACAACACGTACCTGATACCGGTACTTGTGACTCCTCTATTAATAGTTGCACAATGCCTGGCGGTACTGTACATACATGCCCGTTGCATTGTGTTAGAAACCCCTCGCAGGTGTTCTGGGAGTGCCATACAGTTACACCGGGTAATCCAATAGAGTGCGTACTCGTAAAGCAGCAGCAGCAGCAAGTACACTCCTGTTGACAGGCCTATTCACTACAGGGCCACGGGAAGGCTGCGCGTATAGTACATGCCAAGACTCAAATCTGCGATATTCTGGCGCCGATCGAAGAGAACCGCACCTACCTTCAATGCGGACACAGACAATCAACGTCATTGTGTTGGCTGGTGATACTACAACCAGTATGATGGGTGGGGCATTTCGTAGGGGACCTACAGCTGGAGCCCTTGGCTTGCCAAGTTGTCCCACCAGGTGAAACCTCTCTGGAGTCAACAGTAGTCACGAGAAACAAACGAGTGCGACATGCTGTCATTCCTCTCTCGAGACTCCTACACACTGCAGCACCCTACTTCGCTGCACAAGCGCAATTCAAAGTGTTTGGGCCTCAGACTGGACAGATATACGAGTACAGTAGTACAAGTACTCCAGCAGCACTACAGGGCTGTACCCGACTGCACCCTCGTACAACGAGCGATTCCCTACCCTCCGAACTGATTGGCCCTAAAACCAAACAGTCGTACGTACGTGGGTGTATCTATGCAGTAGTTGGTGGTTGCATGGAACTCCACGATGCATGCCATGGGTTGGTATATCTGTCTTCTCTTACCTGGTAGACGGGGAGAGTCTTGAACCCGCAGGCACCGAATTCTTCGAACGAAATGCGCTTGTCCTCGAAGTCCACGCCTGCCACGGCCAGAGCGACGCGGGTGGCCTCGCCGCGGGCGGGGATTGGGAAGTAGTTGAATACGGGAGCCATGATGGTGATAAGTGGTGGTGGTGGTGGTGGTGGTGGTGGTGGTAGTGGTGGTGGTGGTGGGGTAGCAGTAGTCGTGTGGGGTTGTGAGCTTGTGGGGGGGAGTGATCGACGCTTTTATTGGCAAGCTGAGAGGCACCCGTTTGTTCCGGCGGGGCGCACAGATAAAACGGGACTGTCAGCTTTCGAGACCAACAAAAATTCCCATAATGTTCTCCTATTAATAGATGTCCTTTATGAAAAGACGTCTCGCGCGACAGCGTGGCGGGCGAACTCGTATTTGGAATCCTCCGCAACCCACTGAGTTCTAGAAGGGAGATATGTAGGTATTTATGTCGTATGCTATGGTAGATCCTGGCGGCATATTGCCTATGCGGCGTATTATGGTGTATGGCGTGACCCTTACCGGCTGAGCGAACCGACATCGATATCAATACGGCGAGACTTACCCTCTGTGTTCGTGTGCATTATGCCCAATTTGATATTACGAATGCTCTCACATAATTCACTCTTGAAAGCAGCGGCTCGCAACCCGATATATGTATGCGTCGGGTATGGTTGCGCGACGGTGTAGCGATCTACAGTGATGTTGCTCGATGCGAGGTGGACTACTGTACTGTATATACACTCTTCCTGCGCAACATGATATGTATGTACCGGGTGTGGTTGCGTGACGGCGTAGCAATCTACAACTGGTTTGATGGTGCTCGATGCGAGGTTGACTACTGTACTGCTGTATATACACTCTTCCTGCGCAACTCGATATGTATGTGCCGGGTGTGGTTGCGTGACAGTGTAGCGATCTACAGTGATGATGCTCGATGCGAGGTTGACCATACTCTTCCTGCGGGCCCAGCGTGTCGTTGTAAATATAGCACACTTGGGAATGTTCGGTGAACAGTTCGGGAGTTGGGACGCCTATTATTGAATGTGAGATGGAACTAACTGTAAAACTGGTGATAATGAAGCTATTGCCTACTGTGGTCGTGATGATGGATGGTGTTTCTGAACACTGGTCCGTCTTCCCGTACGTAGTGTTGTAGGAAAAAGAAGGGGCACGGAAGGTTTCCACTGAAATGTCAGCCCTGTCCCGATTTTCGCGAAATTCGAACAGTACAGCAGTACAGGAAGTGTTACAGACATATGGACACACCAATCACCATGTATGATATTGCTACTGTTCATTTATACAAAGTTTGGTCGATCGTCAGGATAACAGCTGGCCGTCGTACAGTAAGATACAACATGCCGTGCGGTACGATACAGGACACCAACAGTAATACGATACGGGAAATATGGTCCAGGCTGGGTTTCTTATTCGAAAGAGGGTGGCTCCTAAAACGACTCCCGAATTTCTTATTCCACTCCAAATCTCAGCCTGGCTTTCTCATTGGCTTCAAGATAACGGCGTCCGAAATTCTTACTTCACTCCAAGTCTCAGCCTGGCTTTCTGACTAGCCTGTTTCTTATTAGGTGTCCTGTACTGTACCTGAACAGCGGTATACAAATCCGAACCTGGGAACATGCGCCACAAGGACAGTAGTACAGCATGAAGATAGTAAGGCCCCCACCCGACAACGTGGATATGTTTCCTCCTCAGGTACTGCCTGTAGTTTTCCACTCCAGAGTTATACCGTGACCACGGCTGCATTGTGGCGTAAAGCGATAACACGAAAACAAGGAACAATGAACTCTGAATACATTATTTCGTGGTGTTTTTTTGTATGCTCTCTCCGATGAGTGGAAATTGTACAAAACACCCAAACGGGTCAGTCGGCAGAAGAAGAACATGTTGAGAATGCAGATCAGCCTTTCGCCCTGTCATCAGCAGTATCAACACGGACTACTCGACAACAACAACAACAACAGCACTCAATACCCAATATATATATCATACCTACAGGAGGTGAACCCTCGACAGCAGTAGAACTGCCATAACCTTTGCAGGGGGCGAACTACTTGTAGTTAGTGTGGGTTCGTCGTTAGAGCTTGGTACCGAGTATAATGTTAGGTACGGAGGACACCCCCCGCTCAAAAGAACAATCCGGTCGTGAGAAGTGGAGGGGGGTGTTTTTCTCGCGGTAAGTAATAAAATGGACCGTAAAAACAACATGCTCGAGTGCTGCGCCAAATCCGGTACATATTTGCCAAGAGTAAATAGCGTGCGCTCAATAGTGGGGGCAAAATGAGATATAGAGTCTCGACGCCACATCAACAGTGTTTGTTTCTAGCTCGCGCCTTCTCTATACCCCCCTCCCCTTCCCGAAAATGTACATGTTGCATAGATGTGTTTGCACTACTACTGTACTGTAATTGGTTTTTGGGTTATTTTCGGTACGGCTGTTACATGCACTTTTAAAACCTTCCAGTGCCGGCGCTCACATTTGACTGGGGCGCAAAAATCACGCAAATCTCCACCCTTCGATTTTCGGCGGAAGCAAAAAAAGCCGTTAGTAGCGGATATGCCGAAGTTCTTGCGTGACACACCCATTGTTTTTATACAAGAAATCTAGCCAGTGGCGCGCGGTTTTCCAATTCACGGGTCGGTACTGCTGCTGCTCTTTCTGTTGTAGGTGCGCCACCACGGGAAATTTTCCAGGAATATTCCGCATACTCCGGATTCACGAGCGAATAGTATTTCGAGCACGTACAGGATATACATACGTAGTAGGCATAACTTGAATGTACTCAACCCATCAGGTATAATATGTATATGTCGCGGAGGAAGCGAAAGGCAGAGAAAATTCACAATGTCTCGCTAACAGTGGAGATGTCGTTGGGGTGGTACCGTAGTGGAAGTACGGGGAGCAATCCCACGGTAGGGGTACCCCTTTTAGGCTCAATATTTTCTGACCGGTTGTGCTCCTCACGTGAGTAACCGCCGGATACTATAATTGGTTTACTGGTATATTTGTTTTTGGAGTACCGCACGCATTGCAAGGCGTCAGGGAAGCGATTTAGACGCGGCCATACTACTGTAGTGTGTCATATGATAATATGATCCGCCTATTGTACATATATATTCGTTCACCAACCAGTGATGGGAGTATTGTATTGCTGCTGTGGGGGTCGTAAAATAGTGTTGTGCTGCGGTCTTATGGCGGGGTGAGTGAGTGGGTGGGTGGGTGGGTCGGTAGGTGGGTGGGTGTGTGTGCGGTTAGTGTTCGTGTACGGTTTTTGTTCGTGGGAGAACAATTGTTAGATACCAGGGTATTTACAACAGCCGCCGCACCGTTCGACGACGGGATTGATGGAACTTACGGAGTCGCCGCAACACCGACATGGGGTCGCCAAAGAGTGTCTCCGTGATTTCAGTAGTGGACAATATCGTTTAAATGTTTAGGGGAACAGCGTCTTGCAGTGTCTTCAATGGTAGTCGCGTCAACATCGTTGGTTTCAGACGCACGTCTCAACCTGCGCCGATGTATCAGGAATTTACTTGTTGTGTAGATGTTTTGACAGTTTATTCGCGAACAGCCTGATTGTCGAATAACGTCGACCCTGAGAAGCCGTGTTGAGCTCTATTACTAGGAGTGAATCATATTGCATGTCTCGGACGCAAACCTCTCTCCACTTGTTGATCACCCGTTGGGCATTGCCTCGCCATGTTTTGGGGGTAAACAAAGTGTTCCAACAACCAAGATACATATAATACGAAACATTACAGCTAGTGTTGTTCGACTCGAATCCTCTCAGAAGATTCACCTACGGCTAAACAACGGTGTCCTACACTAGTACTTTCCGTGCGCAGTGATATCGTCACGAGTCGGTCTGGCTAGGATATATGTGCGGGATATTTGTGCTGTTTAAATACGTGTCCTGCGAAAATACTACCTCAGAAATATGCCGAAGTTATACCTTGACGTTGCCAGGTTTGTCGCCAGGTGTAGCTGGTACGATATAGGCATTTTTATACAAACGGCTTAGCCACCCACTATCTAGTACAGAAACGGTTGATGTTGTCGCAACACCCCAAACTCGTACTAGTGTTATATCGAGACAGAGTAACGGCAGCGCACACAGGTAATCATGTAATGACGCAATCCAGACTGCTTTGCTAATTTGCCAACCTATTGTCGGGTGGGCGAAACGCCGTTGAAGACACACTGGTGAAGGCTTTTACACCTGATGGAAGAATTTACCAAAGGGTCAACCTTAGTGAGGCAAAATCAACTCCATGAAAGGGCCGTATTGGGACAACCAAGTTTGCCACACAGCAGTAAACAGAGCAGGTGATACGGCTTCCTGGTTAACAGCATGGCCGATGAGAAGAGAGATAATTCGAGACAGAAAAATGTGGTACAGCAGTACAAGCAGTTCAATCTGACTATCGTCGATCCTATACAAACGCAACGTAAGCATCTTGTATAACGTTTGCTTCGTAGAATATAAATCCAACATCTCAGGAAGCGCAAACAGGCTACGGAGACATATCAGGAGGGTCAAGGGCTTAGGATCTGTTTGTTGGAGTACTCGAGCTGAGACAAAAAAACCGAGGTCGTGCCACGCTGCAGTAGTTCACTATAGCGCAACAAGCAGCTCCCTTTGGCATCATCGATAATCAAATTAACTGGCCTTGGAACGCCATAATAATAATAATCAACCGAATTGATCTAAATGAGGTTTCCCTAGCTTGTTAACACGGGATGTGTCGCCTGCTGGGGGCTGTCTGGCGAAACGCAACAGCTGTACAGCAATGCCCCATGCGGAGATCCGGCTGCTGGTATTGCCGTGAACACGGCTCGCAAGGAATTCGCACGCCTTGGTAACGAAATTCTCTCAAATGTCAATGATATTAATTATTAGCATTATTCTTATCAGCCTGGTTTCCTTCCGACAGTGTGTAGCACTGTCATAACCACCATACCCCTCGACTAAATACATGGACAAAACAAACTACTACCTCTGGCTGGTCGAAACCGACAATACTTTAGGCGGACATTTCCGCTCCTACAGAGGCGGCGAAAAGAAAAAACACAGCATCGAAGACAACACCGATGGCTGTTTCATGGTCTCAACACCGCCCAGCCTAATCTGAGAAACATCACAGCACAGCACATTGTATATTCAACCAAGGATTACACGCAGCGGGCAAACAAGGACAAACAAACGGACGGTTCAACGGAGACCGATCACACGAGACACCCCTGCCCGACGGGCCGTCCTCATCGCGCAGGAAACGTCTGGAAAAATTATTTGTGGCATAGAAAAACCCGCCCGAGAGCGATCAAAGTTCGTCGACCCTTCTACGAACCTCGGCAGGGATCTCTAATACAATGCTCAGATGCATGTCCCCAAACCACTCTTGAAAATGTTTTTATTCCAAACTATCCGAGCAACTCATTTTCGCACGACGGTAAGGCATTTCTCGCGCCGAGACACGCCCCGCACGACTTGGTACCGAGACGCACACCGCGCTGCAGTGCCCCCTGCCTGTCTCCTCGCCTGCCTGTGGCCCTTCAACGCTAATCGTCAACACACGTTTGTTGCCCAGCCCAGTCTGATTTCCGTCCTGGATATAAACCTATAATCTAAATACTTGTGGGGGCAACATCACCCCCCTCCGTCATTCCGCCTCCCCCAAAATAGTTTCGAAGCACATAGTCCCCCACCCGCCCTTGATGTGTTGGTTACGCCTTGGAAGCGTAGTATGCCTTCACCTGCAAACGCCAAACACAGGGAGTTGTAGAGGATGGGGTAATTAGTGCGAGGGAGAGAGGAAGGGGGGAAGTGTAAAGGGGCTTAAAGTCTTAAGCTCAGGATAGCAGGGACGCAAGAGGTCTACCACGTGACTCGCGGTTCTTGGTTCAGAAGATAGATGATACGGGTCCTTTTTATTATTGGAGAGCTTGCTGTTGCGCGAAGCTGGATGAGTGATCAGCGTGGGGGTGTGTGCACCGCTCGCTGCTCATTGCAAAAGCAGGGTAGACCTACTTTATGAGATACTGAAACGTCACAAAATACGTCAGGTCGCGCCTGCTCGTTGTAGATATGCTACTTCAATAGTCGCGTCATTACGTACGTATGTAGAGATATTCGAATTTACTTGTACTTTCACTGAATCTTATCACGTACGTATATATTAATTCGAATCTTGTACTTTCACTGAATCTCCAAACTGGCTGCCTAGACAATGAAAGTACAAGATATCTAATATACGATAAGATATGATCCAACCGTAATATATGATACGAAAACGGGTATCATATAAACTGTTGGATACCGTTGTTCTATCTTGCTCATATACATGGCACACCATAACAGAAGGCGGCCCTCCTCGAAAGTAAGCCCACCTACACAGACGATTATGTTGTTTCCTCAAAAACACGCATTGTTCGCACCAATGTCAATGTATATTCTACGCACCGTGCTCCATTCGCTCCCTTGAGTCACTTCGAGCACATGCAGTCGTCCAGACTGTTGTACCCTGACGGCACTTACTACCAATCTCCCTGGCCAGGGTGACTCCAAGAAAACCTGAATGCCCGTCTTGACTACTTGTGCAAATCAGAGGGTTTTCCACATTTGGGTCAAGCATACGGCGGGGGAAGGCCCTATAACTTGGGCGTAGATTGTTTCAAAACACACCTTGGGGTGTTCCATAACGGCGTCGTCGACGGCCTTAAGGGAGGGGCAGATGTCCTCCACCATGGTGGTGGGGATGCCGGCCAGGAAGCCCGCCTGGACGGTGGCGAACACGGCGTGAATCTTTCGACAGGTGCGGGAACGAAGCAGAGACACGGGCAGTACGTACATAGAGGGAGAGGATACTGGAAGGTAAGCCGGAGGGAAGCACGAATGCGATTAATAGTATCATGGGTGCACTGAGAAAGTAGTGGAGGGGGCACGAGATAGCTAATGGGCTTTCTTTCTGGTAGTTTCGAGCTCCTCGATGGACGAAGCCTCAGCAACATTAGGTGTGAGACTTACCGTAGCAGTCGTCAACGATAGTACTGGGTATGTAGCGTTTATATTGAAGATCTTTTCGTGCCAACATCGTCGGAATACCACTTGTGATTTACACTACCATTCGCGTCAACCTAGGCTTAGGGTTTGTTCATCGGATAACGTTTGTTTGTATTTTGTTTCAACCAGATTTTGGCTGGTGATTTTTTTCTCCTATACTATAATCAAGTGAAGAACCTCAGGTAATATGCCCGCGCTGAACGACTTGTTTTCGTTCTGCGAATGGGACCCCGATTTGGATATTCCCACCCCCAAACAGCAGTGTCCATGTTCCCGCAATCGCCTCTTCTTGTTCGTCATTTGTTTTCCCAGGCTGAGTCGAAAATGCTTTAGGTGACCCGTGTTGACAAGCAAATACCGCTCTATCCCGAAATATAGGAAACATTTAAAATTTCACATATGTGTGAAACCGTTCGTTATATTTCAGGACATAGTGGTTCATCCTTAACTCGATGAACGTTGACGTTGGCTAGGCATGTTTAACGACGAAATTGTCATATAACTCTAACGTGACGATACAGCGGTTTCGGACATTTTGATACATCCATCGTGGATCCCCTGATGTTATTCACGATCTAGATATGTAACGGCAGATACATATCCACGATCTGTATGATCGCCTGCGGCTTACGTTGGCGGGCGGGAGCGATGCAGGCCGCACAATTCACTATATGATTGCTGAGCGAGATATATATATATATATATATATATATGTGCCATCCAGATATTGCCGCACAACATGTCGTAAGGGCTGGTTATAATCTGCAGAGTATCCAGATCGTGAGTGTCTGACACGAAGTACATACATATTTGACAGCCCACAGGCACCCGTTCTACCAGGTGGCATCACTAACCGGACATCCTTGGAACAAGACACAAAAGGACGACACGCTCCAGCGATCCATATTTTTGGTTGTGACGGAGTGGCTCACCGTGATGTCAGCGATGGTGAGAGAGTCTCCGACGCAGTAGGCCGAGCACTTGTTGCTTTCCACCTTGCGAGCGATGTCCTCCAGCAGATCCTTCACCTTGCCGGCCATCAAAGTCTCGCACTTCTCCAACTATTGTGGTAGTTGATGTTGAAGTTGTCGTTGTCGTTGTCGTGTAGAAAAGTGTGCGATCGTTCAATTTATATTTGTGCATGGCGTTGTAGAGCATGAGGCATTCATCAGAGAGGGTGGAGGTGGGGGAGGAGGGGTGAGTGTATTGTCGGGAAAACGAAGCCCAAACAAATCCAAACGATGTTCACTCAGTCGGAAAAGATAATCTACCACGCGAGCTGAATGTACAACCTCTACCAGGTAGTGGATAGTGGAGGACTGGGACATTAGAATGAAAAGTTTCCGCTACTGTTCTCTGCCGTTAATAAAAATGATAGTGTGACCGTAACTGTCGCCGTTTACATTCTCGTTACCTTTAACATTTACCGGTAATCCTGCCGCCAATGTTATCGATACGGATAGTACTACCTTAGGTCTTTAAAATACGACTCCAGACACAGGTAGAATACACGGTTACTGACACAGCCAACGTTCTAACTACCGTTTCCGGTACGGGTAATTGTTCCGGTACAGTTTTCGTTTACATTCGCGTTATGGCCACCGTCGGCGCGACCGTTACCATTGCCGTTACTGCTGTAGTTACCATCAGAGTTACCGGAACAGTTCCTGTTTCTTTTAGCGGTAATCCTCCCGTTTCCGCGCCTGTTCCGGTTACCATGACAACTACCGCTACGTTGTGCCGTTACGGCTATCGTACAGTAGTTTCAATCCTTCACCTTCTTGGCCTCGTCCTTCTCGCCCATGGTGGCGAAGAGATTGATGAACACGTCCTCCGCGATCATCACGATCTCGTCCACCTTGAGGGCGGCGAGGGGGCATTTCGGGTACGCGCCGCCGAGCTTTCCGGCGTAACGCAGAAGGGCGGTGGACTGGGTGTAGTCGGTGCCGTCCATCTAGAAGTCAAGGTTCAGGCCAAAAGAGTTGATATATTGACGGATAGAGCGTGGCGGGGGCGAGGGGGGGACGAGGAGGTCGGGACGAAGGGGGTAGGGTGGGGGTTGGTCGGAGGAGGGGTTTGTGGGTGTGTGGGTGCAGTGGGTTGGGTCGGGGTATGGAGGAGCTACTCTCTATGTCGGGTATGTTTGGATTCGCCAGTCGCAATTGTCCAATGAAAGCATCTCGTTGAAGAGGGGACTTGACAGACGGGGTTTGTCCACGGAAGTTGCGCCACTGAATGCCCATGAACCAGGAAAAATGTGCCGATTAATGATTTACTACTGCCTGTGCTTTATCGGTGTCCATTCCATTTATGTGCACAGCGTGATTTGATGCACTACACTGGGCGGCGATTCCTATGAGGTGTCCTGTACTACTTCTGTAATAGAGCTTCCCGAGCTAAAACTTTCATGCGAGTTGACGTTGAAAACAATACAGGTAGGTGGAGTAACTTCGTTGTTTTTTCGTGGTGGCGAGGTCATAAATGATCGGGATGTGCATGATATCAATTAAACAGAATTATTAGAAATACGTCAGCTGTGTGTTCAACCGATTGAAAATCAGTTGTTAAACCGACACGCCACAACGACCCAACCAACCCACCAACCAACGCATCAGGCTAAGAGTGTCCTCCTTCGAGGACTGTTACCCTGACCCAATCCCCAAACCCGACCACACTATTTGTGTCCCGTAAAATTCCCGGAACTATCCTACCGGACGAACTGCGAATACTACTGGAGGTCCTCCTTCTCGTACACCGTACACAGCAGTAGAGTGTGCGTCAAACAAAAGTTGCATCTAATCAAACATTTTATCGGAGATTTGGTAAGCTCTACAATACTACTACCACTACTACTACTACTACTACTACTACTACTACTACTACTACTACTACTACTGTACTGTACTGTACTGTACTGTACTGTACTACTAAAATTCACCGCGGCACGTATGAGTACTGTGTTAATGCCACTTCTGATGTACCAGGCATACCAGCCAAGACGAATATTTATGAATCTTACTCGATGGTTTGTGGGGGGGGGGGGGGGGGGGGGGGGGGGGTGGTGCAGCAAGTAGTGAATCTACGTGCAGAAGGTAGTAACCTGTCTGGTGCGTTCATAGAGAGCTACGCGAAAATCGGCATTATTAGTATATATTACAAATAGTTCGGTTTCTTCTAGAAATATTGTACGTGGGTAAAACGTATGTTGGGTGCATGAGAGACGAAAAATCGTCGTCGCGTGTCAGTCGTCGGGATTGAGACGGAGAAATGATAAAACCACCAATCCCTGCTGTTTACAGCAACCACAGCAGTCATAGTAGTACAGCAGCAGCAGTGGTCTCAATGCTATGCATAGACTGCGATCACCACAGCAGTAGGTGCCAGCATTTATTGGTCATGACCTCGAGATTGAAAATTGTGGTATCTTCTTTGCACACCGTCATACAACACGTACCTGATACCGGTACTTGTGACTCCTCTATTAATAGTTGCACAATGCCTGGCGGTACTGTACATACATGCCCGTTGCATTGTGTTAGAAACCCCTCGCAGGTGTTCTGGGAGTGCCATACAGTTACACCGGGTAATCCAATAGAGTGCGTACTCGTAAAGCAGCAGCAGCAGCAAGTACACTCCTGTTGACAGGCCTATTCACTACAGGGCCACGGGGAGGCTGCGCGTATAGTACATGCCAAGACTCAAATCTGCGATATTCTGGCGCCGATCGAAGAGAACCGCACCTACCTTCAATGCGGACACAGACAATCAACGTCATTGTGTTGGCTGGTGATACTACAACCAGTATGATGGGTGGGGCATTTCGTAGGGGACCTACAGCTGGAGCCCTTGGCTTGCCAAGTTGTCCCACCAGGTGAAACCTCTCTGGAGTCAACAGTAGTCACGAGAAACAAACGAGTGCGACATGCTGTCATTCCTCTCTCGAGACTCCTACACACTGCAGCACCCTACTTCGCTGCACAAGCGCAATTCAAAGTGTTTGGGCCTCAGACTGGACAGATATACGAGTACAGTAGTACAAGTACTCCAGCAGCACTACAGGGCTGTACCCGACTGCACCCTCGTACAACGAGCGATTCCCTACCCTCCGAACTGATTGGCCCTAAAACCAAACAGTCGTACGTACGTGGGTGTATCTATGCAGTAGTTGGTGGTTGCATGGAACTCCACGATGCATGCCATGGGTTGGTATATCTGTCTTCTCTTACCTGGTAGACGGGGAGAGTCTTGAACCCGCAGGCACCGAATTCTTCGAACGAAATGCGCTTGTCCTCGAAGTCCACGCCTGCCACGGCCAGAGCGACGCGGGTGGCCTCGCCGCGGGCGGGGATTGGGAAGTAGTTGAATACGGGAGCCATGATGGTGATAAGTGGTGGTGGTGGTGGTGGTGGTGGTGGTGGTAGTGGTGGTGGTGGTGGGGTAGCAGTAGTCGTGTGGGGTTGTGAGCTTGTGGGGGGGAGTGATCGACGCTTTTATTGGCAAGCTGAGAGGCACCCGTTTGTTCCGGCGGGGCGCACAGATAAAACGGGACTGTCAGCTTTCGAGACCAACAAAAATTCCCATAATGTTCTCCTATTAATAGATGTCCTTTATGAAAAGACGTCTCACGCGACAGCGTGGCGGGCGAACTCGTATTTGGAATCCTCCGCAACCCACTGAGTTCTAGAAGGGAGATATGTAGGTATTTATGCGTATGCTATGGTAGATCCTGGCGGCACATTGCCTATGCGGCGTATTATGGTGTATGCCGTGACCCTTACCGGCTGAGCGAACCGACATCAATATCAATACGGCGATACTTAACTCTGTGTTCGTGTCCATTATGCCAAATTTGATATTACGAATACTCTCACATAATTCACTCTTGAAAGCAGCGGCTCGCAACCCGATATATTTATGTGCCGGGTGTGGTTGCGTGACGGTGTAGCGTCTACAGTGATGTTGCTCGATGCGAGGTTGACTACTGTACTGTATACAAACTCTTCCTGCGCAACTCGATATGTATGTGCCGGGTGTGGGTGCGTGACGGTGTAGCGATCTATAGTGATGGTGCTCGATGCGATGTTGACCATACTCTTCCTGCGGGCCCAGCGTGTCGTTGTAAATAAAGCACACTTAGGAATGTTCGGTGAACAGTTCGGGAGTTGGGACGCCTATTAATGAATGTGAGACGGAACTAACTGTAAAACTGGTGATCATGAAGCTGTTGTCTATTGTGGTCGTGGGGATGGATGGTGTTTCTGAACACTGGTCCGTCTTCCCGTACGTAGTGTTGTAGGAAAAAGAAGGGGCACGGAAGGTTTCCACTGAAATGTCAGCCCTGTCCCGATTTTCGCGAAATTCGAACAGTACAGCAGTACAGGAAGTGTTACAGACATATGGACGCACCAATCACCATGTATGATATTGCTACTGTTCATTTATACGAAGTTTTGTCGATCGTCAGGATCACAGCTGGCCGTCGTACAGGAAGATATAATATGCCGTGCGGTACGATGCAGGACACCAACAGTAGTACGATACGGGAAATATTGTCCAGGCTGGGTTCCTTATTCGAAAGAGGGTGGGTGGCTCCTCAAACGGCTCCCGAATTTCTTATTTCACTCCAAATCTCAGCCTGGCTTTCTCCTTATTTTCAAGATAACGGCTCCCGAATTTCTTACTTCACTTCCAAATCTCAGCCTGGCTTTCCGATTAGCCTGTTTCTTATTAGGTGTCCTGTACTGTACGTGAACAGCGGTATACAAATCTGAACCTGGGAACATGCGCCACAAGGACAGTAGTACAGCATGAAGATAGTAAGGCCTCCACCCGCCAAAGTGGGTTTATTTCCTCCTCAGGTACGGCCTGTAGTTTTCCACTCCAGAGTTTTACCGTGACCACGAATGCATTGTAGCGTAATGCGATAACACAACAACAATGAAAAATGAACTCTGAATACACTGTTTCGTGTTGTTTCGTATGTTCTCTCCGATGAGTGGAAATTGTTCAAAACACCCAAACGGGTCAGGCGGCAGAAGAACATGTTGAGAATGCAGATCAGCCTTTAGCCCTGTCAGCAGCAGCAGGATCAACACGGAGTACTCGACAACAACAACAACAACAACAACAGCAGCACTTTATACCCAATACCATACCTACAGGAGGTGAACCCTCGACAGTAAAGCTGCCATAACGTTTGCAGGGGGCGAACTACTTGTTGTTAGTGTGGAGTCGTTTTTAGAGCTTGGTACCGAGTATAATGTTAGGTACGGAAGACACCCCCCGCTCAAAAGAACAATCCGGTCGTGAGAAGTGGAGGGGGGTGTTTTTCTCACGGTAAGTAATAAAATGGACCGTAAAAACAACATGCTCGAGTGATGCGCCAAATCCGGTACATATTTGCCAAGAGTAAGGGCCCATATTAATGAGTACCAGTATAAAATAAATTCAATTTGGAAAAATAAAAATAAAAATTCGCTTTTCATCGGTCAACACACGCACCAGCACCGCCCAAGATCCTAACCTTTGGTGCTGGTGCGCGTGTTGACCAATGAAAAGAGGATTTTTTTTTTTTTCCAAATTGTTTTTTGTTTTTTCTTCGTTTAAACGGGCCCTAAATAGTGACGCGTGCTACGGTAGAGGTAGCACTTTTTGGCCGAATCGTTTTCTGAACGATCGGGCTCCTTAACCCAAATTCGTCGGACGTTCACTTTTGTGACGAGTATACTTCGGTCAGGATAATTATCATCCGGCAGCGCTTTTAGTTTCCTCCAAAATCATTGTTTCGGTGAGGTATGACGCTCCTTAAGCGAGGAGCTCAGAAAAAACTTAGTGCACCTCTATCGTAGCATGCGTCTAGCGTGCGCTCAATAGTGGCGGCGAAATGATATATGGAGTCTCGACGCGACATCAACAGTGTTTGTTTCTAGCTTCCGCCTTCTCTATACCCCCCCCCCCCCCCCCAATATGTACATGATGAATATATGTGTTTGCACTACTACTGTACTGTAATTGGTTTTTGGGTTATTTTCGGTACGGCTGTTACATGCACTTTTAAAANACAGGAAGTGTTACAGACATATGGACACACCAATCACCATGTATGATATTGCTACTGTTCATTTATACGAAGTTTTGTCGATCGTCAGGATCACAGATGGCCGTCGTACAGTCAGATACAGTATGCCGTGCGGTACAATGCAGGACACCAACAGTAATACGATACGGGAAATATGGTCCAGGCTGGGTTTCTTATTCGGAAGAGGGTGGCTCCTAAAACGGCTCCCTAATTTCTTATTTCACTCCAAATCTCAGCCTGGCTTTCTCATTAGCTTCAAGATAACGGCTCCCGAATTTCTTACTTCACTCCAAATCTCAGCCTGGCTTTCTGATTAGCCTGTTTCTTATGAGGTGTCCTGTACTGTACCTGAACAGCGGTACACAAATCCGAACCTGGGAACATGCGCCACAAGGACAGTAGCATAGCATGAAGATAGTAAGGCCCCCACCCGCCAACGTGGATTTGTTTCCTCCCCAGGTACTGCCTGTAGTTTTCCACTCCAGAGTTATACCGTGACCACGGCTGCTTTGTGGCATAAAGCGATAACACGAAAATAAAGAACAATGAACTCTGAATGCATTATTTCGTGGTGTTGGTTTTGTACGTTCTCTCCGATGAGTGGAAATTGTTCAAAACACACAAACGGGTCAGTCGGCTGTAGAACATGTTGAGAATGCAGATCACCTTTTAGCCCTGTCAGCAGCAGCAGTATCAACACGGCGTACTCGACAACAACAACAACCACAGCAGCACTCAATACCCAATATACCATACCTACAGGGGGTGAACCCTCGACAGTAGAACTGCCATAACGTTTGCAGGGGGCGAACTACTTGTAGTTAGTGCGGCGTCGTCGTTAGAGCTTGGTACCGAGTACATAATTAGGTTCGGAGGAAACCCCCCGCTCAAAAGAACAATCCGGTCGTGAGAAGTGGAGGGGGGTGATTTTCTCACGGTAAGTAATAAAATAGACCGTAAAAACAATATGCTCGAGTGATGCGCCAAATCCGGTACATATTGCCAATAGTATAAATAGCGTGCGCTCAACAGTGGCGGCGAAATGAGATATGGAGTCTCGACGCCACATCAACAGTGTTGTGTTTCAAGCTTCCGCCTTCTCTATACCCCCCTCCCCCTCCCGAATATGTACACGATCAATAGATGTGTTTGCACTACTACTGTAATTGGTTTTTGGGTTATTTTCTGTACGGTTGTTGCATGCACTTTTAAAACCTTCCAGTGCCGGCGCTCACATTATACTGGGGCGCAAAAATCGCGCAAATCTCCACCCTTCGATTTCCGGCGGAAACAAAAAAAGCCGTTAGTAGCGGATATACCGAAGTTCTTGCGTGACACACCCATTGTTTTTATGCAAGACATCTAGCCAATGGCGCGCGGTTTTCCAATTCACGGGTCGGTACTGCTGCTGCTGCTCTTGCTGTTGCTGTTGTAGGTGCGCCACCCCGGGAAAAAATCAAGGGATATTCCGCATCCTCCGGATTCACGAGCAAATAGTGTTTCGAGCACGTACAGCAGTATATACATACGTAGGCATAACTTGAATGTACTCAACCCATCAGGTATAATATGTATATGTCGCGGAGGAAGCGAAAGGCAGAGAAAATTCACAATGTCTCGCTAACAGTGGAGATGTCGTTGTGGTGGTCGTGGAAGTACGGGCAAAAGGCGTCAGGAAAACGATTTAGATGCGACGATACTAATGTGTCTTGTGATAATATGATGCTTCTATTGTACATAATCGTTCAGCACGCCGTGATGGGAGTATTGTACTGTTGCTGTGGTGGTCGTAACATCGTGTTGTGCCGCGGTCTTATGGCGGGGTGAGTGGGTGGGTGGGTGTGCGTGTACGGTTAGTGTTCGTGTACGGTTTGTGTTCGTGTACGGTTTGTGTTCGTGGGTAAACAATTTGCTAGATACCAGGGTATTTACAACAGCGGCCGCACTGTTCGCCGGGACTAGTGGAACTTCCGGAGTCGCCGCAACAGCAACATGGGGTCGCCAAAGAGTGTCTCCGTGATTTCAGTAGTAGACAACATCGTTTAAATGTTTAGGGGAACAACGTCTTGCAGTGTCTTCAATGGCAGTCGCGTCAACATCGTTGGTTTCAGACGCACGTCGAAACCTGCGCCGATATATCAGGAATTTACTTCTTGTGTAGATGTTTTGACAGTTTATTCGCGAACAATCTGATTGTCGAATAACGTCCACCCTGAGAAGCCGTGTTGAGCTCTGGGAGTGAATCGTGTTGCCTGTCTCGGACGCAAACCTCTCTCCACTTGTTGATCACCCGTTGGGCAATTGGGCAACTGCCTCGCCATATGTTGGCTGTAAAAACAATGTTTCGATAACCAAAATACATACGAAACATTACAGTTAGTGTGGTCGACTCGAATCCTTTCAGAAGATTCACCTACGGCTAAACAACGGTGTCCTACTCTAGTCCTTTCCGTGCGCAGTGATATCGTCACGGGTCGGTCTGGCTAGGATATATGTGCGGGATATGTTTGCTGTTTAAGTACGTGTCCTGCGAAACAACTACCTCAGAAATAAGCCGGAGTTATACCTTGACGTTGCCTAGTTTGTCGCTAGTTGTAGCTGGTACGATAAAGGCATTTTTATACAAATGGCCTAGCCACCCGCTATCTAGTACAGAAACGGTGGATGTTGTCGCAACGCGCCAAACTCGTACTAGTGTAGTATTGCGACAGAGTAACGGCAGCGCACACAAGTAATCATATAATGACGCAGTCCAGACTCCTTTGCTAATTTGCCAACCTAGTGTCGGGTGGGCGAAACGTCGTAGAAGACACACTAGTGAAGGCCCTTACACCTGATGGAAGTATTTACTAAAGGGTCAACTTTAGTGAGGCAAAATCAACTCCATCAAAGGGCCGTATTGGGAAAACCAAGTTTGCCACACAGCAGTAAACAGAACAGGTAATACGGCTTCCTGGTTAACAGCATGGCCGATGAGGAGTGAGATAGTTCGAGACAGAAAAATGTGGTACAGCAATACAAGCAGTTCAATCTGACTGTCGTCGATCCTATACAAATGCGACGCGTGCATCTTATATAATATTCGCTTCGTAGAAGATGAATCCAACATCTCAGTAAGCGCAAACAGGCTACCGCGACATACCAGGAGGGTCAAAGACTTCGGTTCTGTTCATTGGAGTACTCGAGATGAGACAACCCAATGTCGTGCCACACTGCAGTAGTTCACTAGAGTGCAACAAGCAGCTCCCTTTGACATCAACGATAATCAAATTAACTGGCCTGGGAACGCCATAATAATAATAATCTGCTGAATTGATCGAAATGAGATTTTCCTAGCTTGTTAACACGGGATGTGTTGCCTGCTGGGGGCTGTCTAGCGTAACGCAACAGCTGTACAGTAATGCCCCATGCGGAGATCCCGTTGCCGGTATTGCCGTGAACACGGGTCGCGAGGAATTCGCTCGCCTTGGTAACGAAATTCTCTCAAATGTCAATGATATTCATTATTCGCATTATTCTCATCAGCCTGGTTTCCTTCC
This sequence comes from Saccharina japonica, assembly GCA_008828725.1. Classification (NCBI taxonomy): domain Eukaryota; class Phaeophyceae; order Laminariales; family Laminariaceae; genus Saccharina; species Saccharina japonica. Next base: position 143,173 of record MEHQ01002285.1, on the reverse strand, counting down.
GACAGTGTGTAGTACGGTCATAATAACCACCATACCCCTTGACTAATTACATGGACACAACAAACTACTACCTCTGTCTGGTCGAAACCGACAATACTTTAGGCGGACTTTTCCGCTCCTACAGAGCCGGTGAGAAGAAAAAGCACAGCATCGAAGACAACACCGATGGCTGTTTCGTGGTCACAACACCGCCCAGCCAACCCTGAGAAACATCACAGCACAGCACATTGTATATTCAACCAAGGATTAAACGCAGCGGGCAAACAAGGAAAAAAATAAACGCACGGTTCAACGGAGACCGATCACACGAGACAACCCTGCCCGACGGGCCGTTCTCATCGCGCAGGAAACGTCTAGAGAAATGATCCGCGGCGTAGAGAAACCACCGCCTGAAAGCGATCAGGCATCGTCGGGCGCTTCTACGAACCTAGGCAGGGACCCCTAATGAAATGCTCAGACGCATGTCCCCAAACCACTCTTGAAAATGTTTTTATTACAAACTATCCGAGCAAATCATTTTCGCACGCCGGTAAGGCATTTCTCGCGCCGAGATACGCCCCGCACGACTTGGTACCGAGACGCACACCGCGCTGCAGTGCCCCCTGCCTGTCTCCTCGCCTGTCTGTGGCCCTTCAACGCTATTGGTCAAAGCACGTCTGTTGCCTGGCCCAGTCTGCTTTCCGCCTTGGACATAAACCTATATTCTAAGTACTTCTGGGGGCAACATCACCCCCCCTCCCTCATTCCGCCTCCCCCACAATGGTTTCAAAGCACATAGCCCCCCCCCCCCCCCCTCGTTGTGTAGGTTACGCCTTGGAAGCGTAGTATGCCTTCACCTGCAAACGCAAAACACAGGGAGTTGTAGAGGGTGGGGTAATTAGTTTGAGGGAGAGAGGAAGGGGGGAAGGCGGCCCTCCTCGAAAGTAAGCCCACCTACACAGACGATTATGTTTTTTCCTCAAAAACACGCATTGTTCGCACCAATGTCAATGTATATTCTACGCACCGTGCTCCATTCGCTCCCTTGAGTCACTTCGAGCACATGCAGTCGTCCAGACTGTTGTACCCTGACGGCACTTACTACCAATCTCCCTGGCCAGGGTGACTCCAAGAAAACCTGAATGCCCGTCTTGACTACTTGTGCAAATTAGAGGGTTTTCCACATTTGTGTCAAGCATACGGCGGGGGAACGCCCTATAACTTGGGCGTAGATTGTTTCAAAACACACCTTGGGGTGTTCCATGACGGCGTCGTCGACGGCCTTAAGGGAGGGGCAGATGTCCTCCACCATGGTCTTGGGGATGCCGGCCAGGAAGCCCGCCTGGACGGTGGCGAACACGGCGTGGATCTTTCGACAGGTGCGGGAAGAAAGCAGAGACGCGGGCAGTACGTACATAGAGGGAGAGGATAATGGAAGGTAAGCCGGAGGGAAGCACGAATGCGATTAATAGTATGATAGGTGCACTGAGAAAGTGGTGGAGGGGGCACGAGATAGCTAGTGGGCTTTATTTCTGGTAGTTTCGAGCTCCTCGATGGACGAAGCCTCAGCAACATTGCGTCAACGATAGTACTGGGTATGTAGCGTTTCTATTGAAGTTTTGTTTGTGCCAACATCGTCGGAATACCACTTGTGGTTTACAGTATCATTCGCGTTAGCCTAGGCTTAGGGTGTTTTCATCGGATAACGTTTGTTTATTTCTCCTATACTATAATCAAGTGAAGAACCTCAGGTAGTATGCTCGCGCTGAACGACTTGGTTTCATACTGCGAATGGGACCCCGATTTGGATATTCCCACCCCCAAACAGTAGTGTCCATGTTCCCGCAATCTCCTCTTCTTGTTCGTCATTTGTTTTGCCAGCCTGAGTAGAAAATGCTTTAGGTGACCCATGTTGACAAACAAATACCGCTGTATCCCGAAATATAGGAAACATTTAAAATTTCACATATGTGTGAAAGCGTTCGTTATATTTCAGGACAGAGTGGTTCATCCTTAACTCGATGAACGTTGACGTTGGCTAGGCATGTCTAACGACGAAACTGTCATATAACTCTAACGTGACGATACAGCGGTTTCGGACATTTTGATACATCCATCGTGGATCCCCTGATGTTATTCACGATCTAGATATGTAACGGCAGATAAATATCCACGATCTGTATGATCGCCTGCGGCTTACGTTGGCGGGCGGGAGCGATGCAGGCCGCACAATTCACTATATGATTGCTGAGCGAGATATATGTATATATGTGCCATCCAGATACTGCCGCACCACATATCATAAGGGCTGGTTATAATCTGCAGAGTATCCAGATCGTGATTGCCTGACACGAAGTACATACAAATTTGACAGCCCACAGGCACCCGTTCTACCAGGTGGCATCACTAACCGGACATCCTTGGAACAAGACACAAAAGGACGACACGCTCCAGTGATCCATATTTTTTGTTGTGACGGAGTTGCTCACCGTGATGTCGGCGATGGTGAGAGAGTCTCCGACGCAGTAGGCCGAGCACTTGTTGCTTTCCACCTTGCGAGCGATGTCCTCCAGCAGATCCTTCACCTTGCCGGCCATCAAAGTCTCGCACTTCTCCAACTATTGTGGTAGTTTATGTTGAAGTTGTCGTTGTTGTTGTCGTGTAGAAAAGTGTGCGATCGTTCAATTTATATTTGTGCATGGCGTTGTAGAGCATGAGGCATTCATCAGAGAGGGTGGAGGTGGGGGAGGAGGGGTGAGTGTATTGTCGGGAAAACGAAGCCCAAACAAATCCAAACGATGTTCACTCAGTCGGAAAATATAAGCCACCATGCGAGCTGAATGTACAACCTCTACCAGGTAGTGGATAGTGGAGGACTGGGACATTGGAATGAAAATGTTTCCGCTACTGTTCTCTGCCGTTAATAAAAATGATAGTGTGACCGTAACTGTCGCCGTTTACATTCTCGTTACCTTTAATATTTACCGGTAATCCTTCCGCCAATGTTACCGATACGGATAGTACTACCTTAGGTCTTTAAAATACGACTCCAGCCACAGGTAGAATACACGGTTACTGACACAGCCAACGTTGCAACTACCGTTTCCGGTACGGGTAATTGTTCCGGTACAGTTTTCGTTTACATTCGCGTTATGGCCACCGTCGGCGCGACCGTTACCATGGCCGTTACTGCTGTAGTTACCATCAGAGTTACCGGAACAGTTCCTGTTTCTTTTAGCGGTAATCCTCCCGTTTCCGGGCCTGTTCCGGTTACCACGACAACTACCGCTACGTTGTGCCGTTACGGCGATCGTACAGTAGTTTCAATCCTTCACCTTCTTGGTCTCGTCCTTCTCTCCCATGGTGGCGAAGAGGTTGATGAACACGTCCTCCGCGATCATCACGATCTCGTCCACCTTGAGGGCGGCGAGGGGGCATTTCGGGTACGTGCCGCCGAGCTTTCCGGCGTAACGCAGAAGGGCGGTGGACTGGGTGTAGTCGGTGCCGTCCATCTAGAAGTCAAAGTTCAGGTGAAAAGAGTTGATAGATTGACGGACAGAGCGTGGGGGGGGGGGGGGGGGAGGAGGTCGGGACGAAGTGGCTAGGGTGCGGGTTGGACGGAGGAGGGGTTTGTGGGCGTGTGGGTGGCAGTGGGTTGGGTCGGGTTTCGGGGGCGCTACTCTCTGTGTCGGGTATGTTTGGATCCGCCAGTCGCAATTGTCCAACGAAAGCATGTCGTTGAAGAGGGGACTCGACAGACGGGGTTTGTCCACGGAAGTTGCGCCACTGAATGCCCATGAACCAGGAAAATTGTGCCGATTAATGAACTACTACTGTCTGTGCTTTGTTCGGTGTCCATTCCATTTATGTGCACAGCGTGATTTGATGCACTACACTGGGCGGCGGGAGTGATGTGGTCGAGATGGAGAGAGCTTGGTGAGGCTGGTCTCAACCAAGGCTGAGAAATAATCTCCAGCCCAAGTTTAATGTCTACCACTACACAGCAGCACAGGACACCAAATAAATAACAGGAAATCTGCTACAGGCTAGATTTCTTTTTCGAGAGAGGGTGCTTTCTACACTAATTTGAAGATAAATAATCCCGACTTACTTACGAGTATTTTCCTCTAAATGTCAGCCTGGTATTCTTATTAGCCTGATTCCTATGAGGTGTCCTGTACTACTTCTGTAATAGAGCTTCCCGAGCTAAAACTTTCATGCGAGTTGACGTTGAAAACAATACAGGTAGGTGGAGTAACTTCGTTGTTTTTTCGTGGTGGCGAGGTCATAAATGATCGGGATGTGCATGATATCAATTAAACAGAATTATTAGAAATACGTCAGCTGTGAGTTCAACCGATTGAAAATCAGTTGTNGCACTGTTCGCCGGGACTGGTGGAACTTCCGGAGTCGCCGCAACAGCAAAATGGGGCCGACAAACAGTGTCTCCGTGATTTTAGTGGTGGACAACATCGTCGTTTAAATGTTTAGGGGGATAAGGTCTTGCAGTGTCTTCAAGGGTAGTCGCGTCAACATCGTTGGTTCCAGACGCACGCTTAAACCTGCGACGGTATATCAGGAATTTACCGGTGTAGATAGTTGGACAGTTTCTTCGTGGACAACAACATGATTGTCAAATAACGTGCACCCCGAGAAGCTGTTTCGAGCTCTAGGAGTGAATCATGTTGCCTGTCTCGGACGCAAACCTCTCTCTAGCTGTCGATCAACTCGTCGGGCGTTGCGTCGGCATATTTATACGTTAAAAAACGTTTTTGAATATCCAAGATATATACGAAACGTTACAGTTAGTGTTGTCCGACCCGAATCCTTTCAGAAGATTTACCTACGGCCAAACAACGGTGTCCTACTGTAGTACGTCGCCTGCGCAGTGATGTCGTCACGAGTCTGTCTGGCTAGGATATATGCGCGTGATATGTCTTGCTGTTTAAATACCTGTCCTGCGAAAAACATACCTCAGAAATAAGCCGGAGCTATACCTTGACGTTGCCAGATTTGTCGCCAGTTGTACGAGTAGCTGGTACGACAAAGGTATTTTTATTCAATCGGCTTAGCCACCCACTATCTAGTACAGAAACGGTGTATGTTGTCGCAACGCCCCAAACTCGTACTAGTGTTATATCGCGACAGAGTAACGGCAGCGCACACAAGTAATCGGGTAATGACGTAATCCAGACTGCTTTGCTAATTTGCCAACCTAGTGTCGGGTGGGCGAAACGTCGGAGAAGACACACTAGTGAAGGCCCTTACACCTGATGGAAGTATTTGCCAAGGGTCAACCTTATTGTGGCAACATCAACTCCATCAAAGGGTCGTATTGGGAAAAATAAGTTTGCGGCACAGCAGTAAACAGAACAGGTGACCCGGCTTCCTGGTTAACAGCATGGCCGATGAGCAGTGAGATAATTCGAGACAGAAAAATGTGGCACAGCAGTACAAGCAGTTCAATCTGATAACCGACCATCCTATACCAATGTGACGCCATGCATCTTGTATAATGTTTGCTTTGTAAAATATGACGTCAGCATCTCGGAAAGCGCAATCAGACTACCGCGACATAACAGGAGGGTCAAGGGCTTCGGATCTGTTTATTGGAGTACTCGAGCTGAGACAAAAAAAACGGTCGTGCTACACTGCAGTAGTTCACTATAGTGCAACAAGCAGCTGCCTTTGGCATCATCGATAATCAAATTAACTGGCCTTGGAACGCCATAATAATAATCAGCTGAATTGATAGAAATGAGATTTCCCTAGCTTGTTAACACGGGATGTGCCGCCTGCTGGGGGCTGTCTGGCGTAACTCAACAGCTGTACAGCAATGCCCCATGCGGAGATCCCGTTGCCGGTATTGCCGTGAACACGGGTCGCGAGGAATTCGCTCGCCTTGGTAACGAAATTCTCTCAAGTGTCAATGATATTCATTGTTAGAATTATTCTCATCAGCCTGGTTTCCTTCCGACAGTGTGTAGCACTGTCATAACCACCATACCCCTCGACTAAATACATGGACACAACGAACTACTACCTCTGGCTGGTCGAAACCGACAATACTTGAGGCGCACGTTTCCGCTCCTACAAAGGCGGTGACAAGAAAAAACACAGCATCGAAGACAACACCGATGGCTGTTTCGTGGTCTCAACACCGCCCAGCCAAACCTGAGAAACATCACAGCACAGCACATTGTATATTCAACCAAGGATTACACGCAGCGGGCAAACAAGGACAAACAAACGCACGGTTCAACGGAGACCGATCACACGAGACACCCCTGCCGGACGGGCCGTCATCGCGCAGGAAACGTCTGGCAAAATGATTCGTGCCATAGAGAAACCCGCTCGAGAGCGATCAAAGTTCGTCGACCCTTGTACGAACCTCGGCAGGGATCTCTAATACAATGCTCAGATGCATGTCCCCAAACCACTCTTGAAAATGTTTTTATTCCAAACTATCCGAGCAACTCATTTTCGCACGACGATAAGGCATTTCTCGCGCCGAGAGACGCCCCGCACGACTTGGTACCGAGACGCACACCGCGCTGCAGTGCCCCCTGCCTGTCTCCTCGCCTGTCTGTGGCCCTTCAACGCTAATCGTCAAAGCACGTTTGTTGCCCAGCCCAGTCTGATTTCCGTCCTGGACATAAACCTATAATCTAAATACTTGTGGGGGCAACATCACCCCCCTCCCTCATTCCGCCTCCCCCCAAATAGTTTCGAAGCACATAGTCCCCCACCCGCCCTTGATGTGCTGGTTACGCCTTGGAAGCGTAGTATGCCTTCACCTGCAAACGCAAAACACAGGGAGTTGTAGAGGATGGGGTAATTAGTGCGAGGGAGAGAGGAAGGGGGGAAGGCGGCCCTCCTCGAAAGTAAGCCCACCTACACAGACGATTATGTTTTTTCCTCAAAAACACGCATTGTTCGCACCAATGTCAATGTATATTCTACGCACCGTGCTCCATTCGCTCCCTTGAGTCACTTCGAGCACATGCAGTCGTCCAGACTGTTGTACCCTGACGGCACTTACTACCAATCTCCCTGGCCAGGGTGACTCCAAGAAAACCTGAATGCCCGTCTTGACTACTTGTGCAAATTAGAGGGTTTTCCACATTTGTGTCAAGCATACGGCGGGGGAACGCCCTATAACTTGGGCGTAGATTGTTTCAAAACACACCTTGGGGTGTTCCATGACGGCGTCGTCGACGGCCTTAAGGGAGGGGCAGATGTCCTCCACCATGGTCTTGGGGATGCCGGCCAGGAAGCCCGCCTGGACGGTGGCGAACACGGCGTGGATCTTTCGACAGGTGCGGGAAGAAAGCAGAGACGCGGGCAGTACGTACATAGAGGGAGAGGATAATGGAAGGTAAGCCGGAGGGAAGCACGAATGCGATTAATAGTATGATAGGTGCACTGAGAAAGTGGTGGAGGGGGCACGAGATAGCTAGTGGGCTTTATTTCTGGTAGTTTCGAGCTCCTCGATGGACGAAGCCTCAGCAACATTAGGGGTGAGGCTTACCGTAGCAGTCGTCAACGATAGTACTGGGTATGTAGCGTTTATATTAAAGATCGTTTCGTGCCAACATCGTCGGAATGCCACTTGTGATTTACAGTACCATTCGCGTCAACCTAGGCTTAGGGTTTGTTCATCGGATAACGTTTGTTTGTATTTTGTTTCAACCATATTTTGGCTGATGTTTTTTTCTCCTATACTATAATCAAGTGATGAAACTCAGGTAGTATGCCCGCGCTGAACGACTTGTTTTAGTTCTGCGAATGGGACCCCGATTTGGATATTCCCACCCCCAAACAGCAGTGTCCATGTTCCCGCAATCGCCTCTTCTGGTTCGTCGTTTGTTTTCCCAGGCTGAGTCGAAAATGCTTCAGGTGACCCATGTTGACAAGCAAATACCGCTGTATCCCGAAATATAGGAAACATTTTATATTTCACATATGTGTGAAAGCGTTCGTTATATTTCAGGACAGAGTGGTTCATCCTTAACTCGATGGACGTTGACGTTGGCTAGCCATGTCTAACGACGAAATTGTCTTAAAACTCTAACGTGACGATACAGCGGTTTCGGACATTTTGATACATCCATCGTGGATCCCCTGATGTTATTCACGATCTAGATATGTAACGGCAGATAAATATCCACGATCTGTATGATCGCCTGCGGCTTACATTGGCGGGCGGGAGCGATGCAGGCCGCACAATTCACTATACGATTGCTGAGCGAGATATATATATATATATATGTGCCATCCAGATATTGCCGCACAACATGTCATAAGGGCTGGTTATAATCTGCAGAGTATCCAGATCGTGATTGCCTGACACGAAGTACATACAAATTTGACAGCCCACAGGCACCCGTTCTACCAGGTGGCATCACTAACCGGACATCCTTGGAACAAGACACAAAAGGACCACACGCTCCAGTGATCCATATTTTTTGTTGTGACGGAGTTGCTCACCGTGATGTCGGCGATGGTGAGAGAGTCTCCGACGCAGTAGGCCGAGCACTTGTTGCTTTCCACCTTGCGAGCGATGTCCTCCAGCAGATCCTTCACCTTGCCGGCCATCAAAGTCTCGCACTTCTCCAACTATTGTGGTAGTTGATGTTGAAGTTGTCGTTGTCGTTGTCGTGTAGAAAAGTGTGCGATCGTTCAATTTATATTTGTGCATGGCGTTGTAGAGCATGAGGCATTCATCAGAGAGGGTGGAGGTGGGGGAGGAGGGGTGAGTGTATTGTCGGGAAAACGAAGCCCAAACAAATCCAAACGATGTTCACTCAGTCGGAAAAGATAATCTACCACGCGAGCTGAATGTACAACCTCTACCAGGTAGTGGATAGTGGAGGACTGGGACATTGGAATGAAAATGTTTCCGCTACTGTTCTCTGCCGTTAACAAAAATGATAGTGTGATCGTAACTGTCGCCGTTTACATTCTCGTTACCTTTAACATTTACCGGTAATCCTGCCGCCAATGTTATCGATACGGATAGTACTACCTTAGGTCTTTAAAATACGACTCCAGACACAGGTAGAATACACGGTTACTGACACAGCCAACGTTCTAACTACCGTTTCCGGTACGGGTAATTGTTCCGGTACAGTTTTCGTTTACATTCGCGTTATGGCCACCGTCGGCGCGACCGTTACCATTGCCGTTACTGCTGTAGTTACCATCAGAGTTACCGGAACAGTTCCTGTTTCTTTTAGCGGTAATCCTCCCGTTTCCGCGCCTGTTCCGGTTACCATGACAACTACCGCTACGTTGTGCCGTTACGGCTATCGTACAGTAGTTTCAATCCTTCACCTTCTTGGCCTCGTCCTTCTCGCCCATGGTGGCGAAGAGATTGATGAACACGTCCTCCGCGATCATCACGATCTCGTCCACCTTGAGGGCGGCGAGGGGGCATTTCGGGTACGCGCCGCCGAGCTTTCCGGCGTAACGCAGAAGGGCGGTGGACTGGGTGTAGTCGGTGCCGTCCATCTAGAAGTCAAAGTTCAGGTGAAAAGAGTTGATAGATTGACGGACAGAGCGTGGGGGGGGGGGGGGGGGAGGAGGTCGGGACGAAGTGGCTAGGGTGCGGGTTGGACGGAGGAGGGGTTTGTGGGCGTGTGGGTGGCAGTGGGTTGGGTCGGGTTTCGGGGGCGCTACTCTCTGTGTCGGGTATGTTTGGATCCGCCAGTCGCAATTGTCCAATGAAAGCATGTCGTTGAAGAGGGGACTCGACAGACGGGGTGTGTCCACGGAAGTTGCGCCACTGAAGGCCCATGAACCAGGAAAATTGTGCCGATTAATGAACTACTACTGTCTGTGCTTTATTCGGTGTCCATTCCATTTATGTGCACAGCGTGATTTGATGCACTACACTGGGCGGCGGGAGTGATGTGGTCGAGATGGAGAGGGCTTGGTGAGGCTGGTCTCAACCAAGGCTGAGAAATAATCTCCAGCCCAAGTTTAATGTCTACTATTAATACTACACAGCAGCACAGGACACCGAATAAATAACAGGAAATCTGCTACAGGCTAGATTTCTTTTTCGAGAGAGGGTGCTTTCTACACTAATTTGAAGATAAATAATCCCGACTTACTTACGAGTATTTTCCTCTAAATGTCAGCCTGGTATTCTTATTAGCCTGATTCCTATGAGGTGTCCTGTACTACTTCTGTAATAGAGCTTCCCGAGCTAAAACTTTCATGCGAGTTGACGTTGAAAACAATACAGGTAGGTGGAGTAACTTCGGTGTTTTTTCGTGGTGGCGAGGTCATAAATGATCGGGATGTGCATGATATCAATTAAACAGAATTATTAGAAATACGTCAGCTGTGTGTTCAACCGATTGAAAATCAGTTGTTAAACCGACACGCCACAACGACCCAACCAACCCACCAACCAACGCATCAGGCTAAGAGTGTCCTCCTTCGAGGACTGTTACCCTGACCCAATCCCCAAACCCGACCACACTATTTGTGTCCCGTAAAATTCCCGGAACTATCCTACCGGACGAACTGCGAATACTACTGGAGGTCCTCCTTCTCGTACACCGTACACAGCAGTAGAGTGTGCRATCAAACAAAAGTTGCATCTAATCAAACATTTTATCGGAGATTTGGTAAGCTCTACAATACTACTACCACTACTACTACTACTACTACTACTACTACTACTACTACTACTACTACTGTACTGTACTGTACTGTACTGTACTACTAAAATTCACCGCGGCACGTATGAGTACTGTGTTAATGCCACTTCTGATGTACCAGGCATACCAGCCAAGACGAATATTTATGAATCTTACTCGATGGTTTGTGGTATGTGGGGGGGGGTGGTGCAGCAAGTAGTGAATCTACGTGCAGAAGGTAGTAACCTGGCTGGTGCGTTCATAGAGAGCTACGCGAAAATCGGCATTATTAGTATATATTACAAATAGTTCGGTTTCTTCTAGAAATATTGTACGTGGGTAAAACGTATGTTGGGTGCATGAGAGACGAAAAATCGTCGTCGCGTGTCAGTCGTCGGGATTGAGACGGAGAAATGATAAAACCACCAATCCCTGCTGTTTACAGCAACCACAGCAGTCATAGTAGTACAGCAGCAGCAGTGGTCTCAATGCTATGCATAGACTGCGATCACCACAGCAGTAGGTGCCAGCATTTATTGGTCATGACCTCGAGATTGCAAATTGTGGTATCTTCTTTGCACACCGTCATACAACACGTACCTGATACCGGTACTTGTGACTCCTCTATTAATAGTTGCACAATGCCTGGCGGTACTGTACATACATGCCCGTTGCATTGTGTTAGAAACCCCTCGCAGGTGTTCTGGGAGTGCCATACAGTTACACCGGGTAATCCAATAGAGTGCGTACTCGTAAAGCAGCAGCAGCAGCAAGTACACTCCTGTTGACAGGCCTATTCACTACAGGGCCACGGGGAGGCTGCGCGTATAGTACATGCCAAGACTCAAATCTGCGATATTCTGGCGCCGATCGAAGAGAACCGCACCTACCTTCAATGCGGACACAGACAATCAACGTCATTGTGTTGGCTGGTGATACTACAACCAGTATGATGGGTGGGGCATTTCGTAGGGGACCTACAGCTGGAGCCCTTGGCTTGCCAAGTTGTCCCACCAGGTGAAACCTCTCTGGAGTCAACAGTAGTCACGAGAAACAAACGAGTGCGACATGCTGTCATTCCTCTCTCGAGACTCCTACACACTGCAGCACCCTACTTCGCTGCACAAGCGCAATTCAAAGTGTTTGGGCCTCAGACTGGACAGATATACGAGTACAGTAGTACAAGTACTCCAGCAGCACTACAGGGCTGTACCCGACTGCACCCTCGTACAACGAGCGATTCCCTACCCTCCGAACTGATTGGCCCTAAAACCAAACAGTCGTACGTACGTGGGTGTATTCTATGCAGTAGTTGTGTGGTTGCATGGAACTTCCACGATGCATGCCATGGCGTTTGTATCATCTGTCTCTCTTACCTGGGTAGACGGGGAGGTCTTGAACCCCAAGGCACCGAATTCTTCGAACGAATGCGCTTGTCCTCGAAAGTCAACCGCCTGCCACGGCCAGAGCGACGCGGGTGGCCTCGCCGCGGGCGGCGATTGGGAAGTAGTTGAATACGGGAGCCATGACGGTTGATAAGTGGGCGGTTGTGGTGGGTGGTGGTGGTGGTGGTTGGTGGTAGTGGTGGTGGTGGTGGGGTAGGCGTAGTTCGTGTTGGGGTTGTGAAGCTTGATGGGGGGGAGTGTCGACGCTTTTATTGGCAAGCTGGAGAGGCACCCGTTTGTTCCGGCGGGGGCGCACAGATAAAACGGGACTGTTCAGCTTTCGAGACCAACAAAAATTCCCATAATGTTCTCCTATTAATAGATGTCCTTTATGAAAAGACGTCTCACGCGACAGCGTGGCGGGCGAACTCGTATTTGGAATCCTCCGCAACCCACTGAGTTCTAGAAGGGAGATATGTAGGTATTTATGTCGTATGCTATGGTAGATCCTGGCGGCACATTGCCTATGCGGCGTATTATGGTGTATGGCGTGACCCTTACCGGCTGAGCGAACCGACATCGATATCAATACGGCGAGACTTACCCTCTGTGTTCGTGTGCATTATGCCCAATTTGATATTACGAATGCTCTCACATAATTCACTCTTGAAAGCAGCGGCTCGCAACCCGATATATGTATGCGTCGGGTATGGTTGCGCGACGGTGTAGCGATCTACAGTGATGTTGCTCGATGCGAGGTGGACTACTGTACTGTATATACACTCTTCCTGCGCAACATGATATGTATGTACCGGGTGTGGTTGCGTGACGGCGTAGCAATCTACAACTGGTTTGATGGTGCTCGATGCGAGGTTGACTACTGTACTGCTGTATATACACTCTTCCTGCGCAACTCGATATGTATGTGCCGGGTGTGGTTGCGTGACAGTGTAGCGATCTACAGTGATGATGCTCGATGCGAGGTTGACCATACTCTTCCTGCGGGCCCAGCGTGTCGTTGTAAATATAGCACACTTGGGAATGTTCGGTGAACAGTTCGGGAGTTGGGACGCCTATTATTGAATGTGAGATGGAACTAACTGTAAAACTGGTGATAATGAAGCTATTGTCTACTGTGGTCGTGATGATGGATGGTGTTTCTGAACACTGGTCCGTCTTCCCGTACGTAGTGTTGTAGGAAAAAGAAGGGGCACGGAAGGTTTCCACTGAAATGTCAGCCCTGTCCCGATTTTCGCGAAATTCGAACAGTACAGCAGTACAGGAAGTGTTACAGACATATGGACGCACCAATCACCATGTATGATATTGCTACTGTTCATTTATACGAAGTTTTGTCGATCGTCAGGATCACAGATGGCCGTCGTACAGTCAGATACAGTATGCCGTGCGGTACAATGCAGGACACCAACAGTAATACGATACGGGAAATATGGTCCAGGCTGGGTTTCTTATTCGGAAGAGGGTGGCTCCTAAAACGGCTCCCTAATTTCTTATTTCACTCCAAATCTCAGCCTGGCTTTCTCATTAGCTTCAAGATAACGGCTCCCGAATTTCTTACTTCACTCCAAATCTCAGCCTGGCTTTCTGATTAGCCTGTTTCTTATGAGGTGTCCTGTACTGTACCTGAACAGCGGTATACAAATCCGAACCTGGGAACATGCGCCACAAGGACAGTAGTACAGCATGAAGATAGTAAGGCCCCCACCCGACAACGTGGATATGTTTCCTCCTCAGGTACTGCCTGTAGTTTTCCACTCCAGAGTTATACCGTGACCACGGCTGCATTGTGGCGTAAAGCGATAACACGAAAACAAGGAACAATGAACTCTGAATACATTATTTCGTGGTGTTTTTTTGTATGCTCTCTCCGATGAGTGGAAATTGTACAAAACACCCAAACGGGTCAGTCGGCAGAAGAAGAACATGTTGAGAATGCAGATCAGCCTTTCGCCCTGTCATCAGCAGTATCAACACGGACTACTCGACAACAACAACAACAACAGCACTCAATACCCAATATATATATCATACCTACAGGAGGTGAACCCTCGACAGCAGTAGAACTGCCATAACCTTTGCAGGGGGCGAACTACTTGTAGTTAGTGTGGGTTCGTCGTTAGAGCTTGGTACCGAGTATAATGTTAGGTACGGAGGACACCCCCCGCTCAAAAGAACAATCCGGTCGTGAGAAGTGGAGGGGGGTGTTTTTCTCGCGGTAAGTAATAAAATGGACCGTAAAAACAACATGCTCGAGTGCTGCGCCAAATCCGGTACATATTTGCCAAGAGTAAATAGCGTGCGCTCAATAGTGGGGGCAAAATGAGATATAGAGTCTCGACGCCACATCAACAGTGTTTGTTTCTAGCTCGCGCCTTCTCTATACCCCCCTCCCCTTCCCGAAAATGTACATGTTGCATAGATGTGTTTGCACTACTACTGTACTGTAATTGGTCTTTGGGTTATTTTTGGTACGGCTGTTACATGCACTTTTAAAACCTTCCAGTGCCGGCGCTCACATTTGACTGGGGCGCAAAAATCACGCAAATCTCCACCCTTCGATTTTCGGCGGAAGCAAAAAAAGCCGTTAGTAGCGGAAATACCGAAGTTCTTGCGTGACACACCCATTGTTTTTATACAAGAAATCTAGCCAGTGGCGCGCGGTTTTCCAATTCACGGGTCGGTACTGCTGCTGCTCTTTCTGTTGTAGGTGCGCCACCACGGGAAATTTTCCAGGAATATTCCGCATCCTCCGGATTCACGAGCGAATAGTGTTTCGAGCACGTACAGCAGTATATACATACGTAGGTATAACTTGAATGTACTCAACCCATCAGGTGTAATATGTATATGTCGCGGAGGAAGCGAAAGGCAGAGAAAATTCACAATGTCTCGCTAACAGTGGAGATGTCGTTGGGGTGGTACCGTAGTGGAAGTACGGGGAGCAATCCCACGGTAGGGGTACCCCTTTTAGGCTCAATATTTTCTGACCGGTTGTGCTCCTCACGTGAGTAACCGCCGGATACTATAATTGGTTTACTGGTATATTTGTTTTTGGAGTACCGCACGCATTGCAAGGCGTCAGGGAAGCGATTTAGACGCGGCCATACTACTGTAGTGTGTCATATGATAATATGATCCGCCTATTGTACATATATATTCGTTCACCAACCAGTGATGGGAGTATTGTATTGCTGCTGTGGGGGTCGTAAAATAGTGTTGTGCTGCGGTCTTATGGCGGGGTGAGTGAGTGGGTGGGTGGGTGGGTCGGTAGGTGGGTGGGTGTGTGTGCGGTTAGTGTTCGTGTACGGTTTTTGTTCGTGGGAGAACAATTGTTAGATACCAGGGTATTTACAACAGCCGCCGCACCGTTCGACGACGGGATTGATGGAACTTACGGAGTCGCCGCAACACCGACATGGGGTCGCCAAAGAGTGTCTCCGTGATTTCAGTAGTGGACAATATCGTTTAAATGTTTAGGGGAACAGCGTCTTGCAGTGTCTTCAATGGTAGTCGCGTCAACATCGTTGGTTTCAGACGCACGTCTCAACCTGCGCCGATGTATCAGGAATTTACTTGTTGTGTAGATGTTTTGACAGTTTATTCGCGAACAGCCTGATTGTCGAATAACGTCGACCCTGAGAAGCCGTGTTGAGCTCTATTACTAGGAGTGAATCATATTGCATGTCTCGGACGCAAACCTCTCTCCACTTGTTGATCACCCGTTGGGCATTGCCTCGCCATGTTTTGGGGGTAAACAAAGTGTTCCAACAACCAAGATACATATAATACGAAACATTACAGCTAGTGTTGTTCGACTCGAATCCTCTCAGAAGATTCACCTACGGCTAAACAACGGTGTCCTACACTAGTACTTTCCGTGCGCAGTGATATCGTCACGAGTCGGTCTGGCTAGGATATATGTGCGGGATATTTGTGCTGTTTAAATACGTGTCCTGCGAAAATACTACCTCAGAAATATGCCGAAGTTATACCTTGACGTTGCCAGGTTTGTCGCCAGGTGTAGCTGGTACGATATAGGCATTTTTATACAAACGGCTTAGCCACCCACTATCTAGTACAGAAACGGTTGATGTTGTCGCAACACCCCAAACTCGTACTAGTGTTATATCGAGACAGAGTAACGGCAGCGCACACAGGTAATCATGTAATGACGCAATCCAGACTGCTTTGCTAATTTGCCAACCTATTGTCGGGTGGGCGAAACGCCGTTGAAGACACACTGGTGAAGGCTTTTACACCTGATGGAAGAATTTACCAAAGGGTCAACCTTAGTGAGGCAAAATCAACTCCATGAAAGGGCCGTATTGGGACAACCAAGTTTGCCACACAGCAGTAAACAGAGCAGGTGATACGGCTTCCTGGTTAACAGCATGGCCGATGAGAAGAGAGATAATTCGAGACAGAAAAATGTGGTACAGCAGTACAAGCAGTTCAATCTGACTATCGTCGATCCTATACAAACGCAACGTAAGCATCTTGTATAACGTTTGCTTCGTAGAATATAAATCCAACATCTCAGGAAGCGCAAACAGGCTACGGAGACATATCAGGAGGGTCAAGGGCTTAGGATCTGTTTGTTGGAGTACTCGAGCTGAGACAAAAAAACCGAGGTCGTGCCACGCTGCAGTAGTTCACTATAGCGCAACAAGCAGCTCCCTTTGGCATCATCGATAATCAAATTAACTGGCCTTGGAACGCCATAATAATAATAATCAACCGAATTGATCTAAATGAGGTTTCCCTAGCTTGTTAACACGGGATGTGTCGCCTGCTGGGGGCTGTCTGGCGAAACGCAACAGCTGTACAGCAATGCCCCATGCGGAGATCCGGCTGCTGGTATTGCCGTGAACACGGCTCGCAAGGAATTCGCACGCCTTGGTAACGAAATTCTCTCAAATGTCAATGATATTAATTATTAGCATTATTCTTATCAGCCTGGTTTCCTTCCGACAGTGTGTAGCACTGTCATAACCACCATACCCCTCGACTAAATACATGGACAAAACAAACTACTACCTCTGGCTGGTCGAAACCGACAATACTTTAGGCGGACATTTCCGCTCCTACAGAGGCGGCGAAAAGAAAAAACACAGCATCGAAGACAACACCGATGGCTGTTTCATGGTCTCAACACCGCCCAGCCTAATCTGAGAAACATCACAGCACAGCACATTGTATATTCAACCAAGGATTACACGCAGCGGGCAAACAAGGACAAACAAACGGACGGTTCAACGGAGACCGATCACACGAGACACCCCTGCCCGACGGGCCGTCCTCATCGCGCAGGAAACGTCTGGAAAAATTATTTGTGGCATAGAAAAACCCGCCCGAGAGCGATCAAAGTTCGTCGACCCTTCTACGAACCTCGGCAGGGATCTCTAATACAATGCTCAGATGCATGTCCCCAAACCACTCTTGAAAATGTTTTTATTCCAAACTATCCGAGCAACTCATTTTCGCACGACGGTAAGGCATTTCTCGCGCCGAGACACGCCCCGCACGACTTGGTACCGAGACGCACACCGCGCTGCAGTGCCCCCTGCCTGTCTCCTCGCCTGCCTGTGGCCCTTCAACGCTAATCGTCAACACACGTTTGTTGCCCAGCCCAGTCTGATTTCCGTCCTGGATATAAACCTATAATCTAAATACTTGTGGGGGCAACATCACCCCCCTCCGTCATTCCGCCTCCCCCAAAATAGTTTCGAAGCACATAGTCCCCCACCCGCCCTTGATGTGTTCCCTGGTTGTGTAGGTTTGTAGGTTACGCCTTGGAAGCGTAGTATGCCTTCACCTGCAAACGCAAAACACAGGGAGTTGTAGAGGGTGGTGTAGTTTTTTTTGAGGAAGAGAGGAAGGGGGGGAGGCGGCCCTCTTCGAAAGTAAGCCCACCTACACAGACGATTATATTTTCTCTCAAAAACACGCATTGTTCGCTCCAATGTCAATGTATTTTCTACGCATCGTGCTCCATTCACTCCCTTGAGTCACTTCGAACACATGCAGTCGTCCAGACTGTTGTACCCTGATGGCTCTTACTACCAATCTCCCTGGCCAGGGTGACTCCAAGAAAAGCTGAATGCCCGTCTTGACTACTTGTGCAAATTAGAGGGTTTTCCACATTTGTCCAAGCGTACGGCGGGGGAAAGCGCTATTACTTAGGCGTATATTCTTTCAAAACGTACCTTGGGGTGTTCCATGACGGCGTCGTCGACGGCCTTAAGGGAGGGGCAGATGTCCTCCACCATGGTTGTGGGGATGCCGGCCAGGAAGCCGGCCTGAACGGTGGCGAACACGGCGTGGATCTTTCGACAGGTGCGGCAACACAGCAGAGACGCGGGCAGTACATACATAGAGAGAGAGGAAGATGGAAGGTAAGACGGATTGAAGCACGAGTGCTACGTAGTATGATAGGTGCACTGAGAAAGTGGTGGAGGGGGAACGAGATAGCTAGTGGGCTTTCTTTCTGGTAGTTTCGAGCTCCTCGATGGACGACGCCTCAGCAACATTAGGTGTGGTGCATACCGTCGCAGTCGTTCACGATGGTATTGGGTATATAGCGTTTTTATTGAAGATATTTCCATGCCAACATCGTCGGAATACCACTTGAGATTCACTGTATCCTTCGCGATACACCTAGGCTTAGGGTTTGCTCATCGTATTACTTTTGTTCAATCATGTTTTCAACCAGATTTTGGGTGATGTTTATCTATTTTATATTGCAATCAAGTATAGCCCTTTAGGCAGTGCAGGCACTACCTTACCGTAGCCTGCGTCAACGATAGCATTGGATCGTGCCTCTATTATGTTGAGCACGACAATTCGACGTCGAATAGTCGAAGCCCGCTCCCTCTCTATCGTAGTAAGCGTCCACAGATATCGATTGAGAGCAAACCCACGGTAGGGGTACCACGTTTAGGCTCAATAGTTTCTGACCGGTTTTCTCCTCACGTGAGTAACCACCGGATACTATTATTTAACTGGTGTTTTTGTTTTTGGACTACCGCATTGGAAGGTTTGGTCGGGTTTCGCGAACGAACGTTTCCGAAGTCATGTTTCGGGTGAGATATTGATCTCCTCGTATGAAGAGCTCATGACTTTCTGCTGCGCCCCTACCGTGGGACGACTCTCATAACGAGGTAAGCGTTGTCGCTAACCCATCAACTGTCTACGAGCGGCGTGGGGGGCCAGCATCAAATGTATAGGATCGCATGCGCCAATGCCGAACGACTCCGTCTCGTATTGCGAATCGGGCCCAACTTTGGAGTCACCCACCCCCAAATGCGCAGTGACCGAGTCGCTGTAAATAATCGCCTCTTTTTGATCGTCATGTATTTGTGTTCCCTGCTGAAGTCTCAAAGGAATTAGGTAACCCATGTTTATAAACAACTCTATCCCGAAATATAGGTGGCATTCTTTGGATTGTTATGCCTGGTATACAAATGAGTGCGTGAAAATAGTCGCAATATTTCCGAACAGAGTGGTACACTCTTAACTCTATGAACTTTGACATTGGCCAGGCATCAAACGACGAAATTAACAAACCGCTAACGGAACGTGACAGTGCAAGCAGTATTTGAACTTTCGATACATCCATCGTCGATCCCCTGTTGTTATTCACGATCTAGAATATGGTAAGGGCAGATGAATATTCACGATCTGTATGATGGCCTGCGGCTTGTGTTGCCGAGCGGTGGGAACGATGCAGTCTGCACGATTCAGTATATGCTTCCTGAGTGAGATAGATATGTACCATACAAGATACTGCTGCACAATATATCATAAGGGCTGGCTAGAATAAATGTCGTATGCAGACCGTGTTATGACTGACACGTAGTACGAAGAAGTGGGACAGCCCACAGGCACCCGTGCTACCAGGCGGCATCGCTGACCGGGCATCCGGGACATACGACATAAAGGGACCAGCCTCCAGTGATCCATATATCTCCTGGTGGTGAAGGGTTGACTCACCGTGATGTCGGCGATGGTGAGGGAGTCTCCGACGCAGTAGGCCGAGCACTTGTTGCTTTCCACCTTGCGAGCGATGTCCTCCAGCAGCTCCTTCACCTTGCCCGCCATCAAGGCCTTGCACTTCTCCAACTATTGTTGTTGAAGTTGAAGATTAATTGATCGCCGTCGTGCACAAAAGGTTCGATGGTTGACGTTTTTTTTGCATGGCGTTGGAGGGCATGATGCAGGCATCAGGGAGGGCGGGGGTAGGGGAGGGGGGATGAGCGTATTGTCGGTAAACCGTAGTCTAAACAGGTGCAAGCGATGTTCACTCACTAGGAAATGAGAAGCCAGCGCAAGCTCAATGCACAACTCACACGACGTAGTGGGTCGTTAAGGAATAGGCCACTGGATTGGGAACGTCTCGGCTACCGTTCCCTTCCGTTAACAAGCCCTTTTTTGCTGCCGAAACCATCGCCGATAAAGTTGTCGTTACCCTTACAAATTACCGGTATTGCGACGGTCAATAAATTGCCGATACAGCGACAGCCTATGCAATACGGCTCCAGACACAGGTAGAGTCACCAACACGGTAACTGACACGGTCAATGATGCCACTGCCAATCCCGTTACGAATCATGTTTCCGGTACAGTTTGCGTTGTTTCCATCATCATTTTCGTCATCATCAACGCGACCGATAACCGTTACCGTTATTGCTAGAGTTCCCGTTACAATTACAGTTGCAGTTACAGTTACATTTACAGTTACCGTTACCGTTGCCGTTGCCGTTGCCGTTACCGTTACGGTTGCCGTCACGATTACCGTTACCGTTACGGTTACCGTTGCCGTTACCGTTACTACGGTAATTTTTACCGTTACGTTTAGCGTTAACCCTCCCGTTACCACGGCTATTATTGTTACCATGACCGCTACCGCTACGCTGTTCTGTTACCACTAACGTTGCTTTGTTCGTTCACCTTCTTGGCCTCGTCCTTCTCTCCCATGGTGGAGAAGAGGTTGATGAACACGTCCTCCGCGATCATCACGATCTCGTCCACCTTGAGGGCGGCCAGAGGGCATTCCGGGTACGTACCGCCGAGCTTCCCGGCGTAGCGGAGAAGGGCGGTGGACTGGGTGTAGTCGGTGCCATCCATCTAGAAGTCAAAGCCCATGTTGAAAACGTTGATAGGTTCATAGAGCGCGTGGGGGGGGGTCCGGGACGCAGGAGATCGGGACGAAGGAGGTCGGGACGAAAGAGGTGGGGTGCAGGTTGGACAGAGGAGGATTTGGTGGGCGTGTGTCTGGGTTGGGTTGAGTTGGGTTTGGTATGGACGGGCTACTCTCTATGTAGCGTGTCTATGGATTTGTCGGGAGAAAGTGTTCAACGGATGTAACGGTGTGTCGTTGAAGAGGGGAATTTGACAGACAAGGTTTGTCCACGAACGTTGCGCCACTGAATGCCCATGAACCAGACAAATTGTGGCGATTAAAATGGACGATTACTGTGCTTTATCGGTGTCCAAATTTATGTGCACGTAGTGATTTGATGCACTACACTGGGCGGCGGGAGCGATGTAGTCGAGAGGGCGAGGGATCGGTGAGGCTGGTCTCAGCCGAGGCTGAGAAATAGTCGCCAGCGACGCATGCTACGATAGAGGGGCACCATATTGATTTCTGAGATTCTCACTTAAGGAGCGTCATACCTCCCCGGAAAAATGATTTTAGAGGGAAATAAAAGTGCTGCCGGATGAGAAACAGCCTGACCGAAGTATGTTTGTGGTATGCGGTTGCTCGATACTGATTTCCCGTATGTGGCGGTTTCATATATTGTGGGGTTTCGTATTATGTATCGGGGCATTATTTTGTATGCCCCGTAGGTGGAGAGGTGAAGCTGCTCCCTCCTGGGAGCAGTCTGCGATACAATGATGATGCGACCCGGGCTTTGATGATAAGATACTGCCNTTAATACCTACATATCTCCCTTCTACAACTCAGTGGGTTGCGGAGGATTCCAAATACGAGTTCACCCGACACGCTGTCGCGCGAGACGTCTTTTTATAAAGGACACCCACGAGAAAATGATCGGAATTTTTGTTTGTCTCGAAAGCTGACAGTCCCGTTTTATCTGTGCGCCCCGCCGGAACAAACGGGTGCCTCTCAGCTTGCCAATAAAAGCGTCAATCATTCCCCCCCACAAGCTCACAACCCCACACGACTACTGCTACCCCACCACCACCACCACTACCACTACCACCACCACCACCACCACCACCACTTATCACCATCATGGCTCCCGTGTTCAACTACTTCCCAATCCCCGCCCGCGGCGAGGCCACCCGCGTCGCTCTGGCCGTGGCAGGAGTTGACTTCGAGGACAAGCGCATTTCGTTCGGAGAATTCGGTGCCTGCGGGTTCAAGACCCTCCCCGTCTACCAGGTAAGAAAGGACAGATATGTCAACCCATGGCATGCATCGTGGAGTTCCATGCAACCACCAACTACTGCATAGATACATCCACGTACGTACGACTGTCTTGTTTTTAGGGCCAATCACTTCGAAGGGTAGGAAATCGCTCGTTGTACTAGGTTGCAGTCGGGTACAGCCCTGTAGTGCTGCTGGAGTACTTGTACTACTGTACTCGTATATCTGTCCAGGTTGAGGCCCAAGCACTTTCCATTGCGCTTGTGCAGCGAGGTAGGGTTCTGCAGTGTGTAGTGCTGCTGGAGTACTTGTACTGTATATCTGCCCAGTCTGAGGCCCAAACAATTTGAATTGCGCTTGTGCAGCGAGGTAGGGTGCTGGAGTGTGTAGGAGTCTCAAGAGAGGAACTACAGCATGTCGCACTCGTTTTTTTCTCGTGACTACTGTTGACTCCAGAGAGGTTTCACCTGGGACAACTTGGCAAGCCAAGGGCCCCAGCTGTAGGCTCCCTACGGAGTGCCCTACCCACCATACTTGTTGTATTATCACCAGCCAGCACAATGACGTTGTTTGTCTATGTCTGCATTGGAGGTAGGTGCGGTTCTCTTCGATCGGCCCCAGAATATCGTAGATTTGAGTCTTGGCATGTACTACACGCGCAACCTACCCGTGGTCTTGTAGTGAATAGACCTGTCAACAGGAGTGTACTTACTGCTGCTGTGCGAGTACGTACTCTATTAGATTACCCGGTACAACTGTATATGGAACTCCCAGAACGCCTGCAAGGGGTCTCTAACACAATGAAACGGGCATGTACAGTACCGCCACGCATTGTGCAACTATTGATACAGGAATCACAAGTACCGGTATCAGGTACGGGTTGTATGACGGTGTGCAAAGAAGATGTAATTTGTAATCTCGAGGTCATGACCAATAATAAATGCTGGCACCTACTGTCGTGATCGCAGTCTATACATAGCATTGATACCACTGCTGCTGTACTACTACTTCTATGACTGCTGTGGTTGCTGTAAACAGAAGTGGCGGTTTTTATCATTTCTTCTTCTCAATCCCAACGACTGACAGACGACGCCGATTATCTCCTCTCCTCATACACCCAACATACGTTTTACCCACGTACAGTATTTCTAGAAGAAACCGAACTATTAGTAATATATACTCATAATGCCGATTTTAGCGTAGCTCTCTATGAACGCACCAGATAGGTTACTACTTTCTACACGTAAATTAGTTACTTGCTGCACCATAGCCCCCCCACCACAAACCATTCGAGTGAGATTCATAAATATTCGTCTTGGCTGGGTATACCTGGTACATCAGAAGTGTCATTAACACAGTACATATATCATATGTGCCGCGGTGAATTTTGCAGTAGTAGTAGTACGGTGGTAGTAGTAGTAGTACAGTAGTAGTATTGTAGAGCTTACAAAATCTTCGATAGAATGTTTGATTAGATATATACAACGTTTGATGCACACTCTACTGCTGTGTACGGTGTACGAGAAGGAGGACCTCGAGTAGTTTTCGGATTTCGTCCGGTAGGATATTTCCGGGAGTTTTACAGGACACTAAGAGTGTGGTCGGGTTTGGGGTTAGGGTTAGGGTAATAATCCTTGAAGGAGGACACTCTTAGACTTGAGGCGTTGGTTGGTGGGTTGGTTGGATCGTTGTGGCGTGCGGGTTTTACAACTGATATTCAATCGGTTGAACTCACAACTCTGACGTATTTCTAATAATTTTATTTAATTGATACCATGCACATCCCGATCATTTATTACCTCCGCCACCACGAAAAAACAACAAAGTCACTCCACCTAATTGTATTGTTTCAACGTCAACTCGCATGGAAGTTTTAGCTCAGGGAGCTCTATTACAGTACAGGACACCTCATAATAATCAGTCTAACAAGAAAGCCAGGCTGACATTTAGAAGAAAAGAAGAAAGTCGGGAGTCGTTATGTTGAAAATGGTGTAGAAAGCACCCTCTCTCGAAAAAGAAATCCAGCCTGGAGCAGATTTCCTGTTTTTCATTTGGTGTCCTGTACTGCTGTATAGTAGTAGACATCAAACTTGGGCTGGACGCGTGCTACGGTAGAGGTAGCACTTTTTGGCTGAATCGTTTTCTGAACGATCGGGCTCCTTAACCCAATCTCGTCGGACTTTCATTTTTGTAACGAGTAACGTTTTCAGAGTATACTTTGTTTGTGAACGCTGCTGTCAAACGTGCTCTGTGTAGCCACGTGCCTATACCGTGGGTCGTCAAGGAGGAGTAGTAGATAATATACACTCGTACCACCACGTTACCAAATACACACACACAAGTAGAGCCAGTACCTGTCGTCAAAGGCCCATCATGAACACCACACAGGAGTGAGCCGTACCTTTCTGTCACGCTCCACCCTCACATGCATACGTAGGGTGCGGGTTGGACGGAGGAGGGGTTTGTGGGCGTGTGGGTGGCAGTGGGTTGGGTCGGGTTTCGGGGGCGCTACTCTCTGTGTCGGGTATGTTTGGATCCGCCAGTCGCAATTGTCCAAAGAAAGCATGTCGTTGAAGAGGGGACTCGACAGACGGGGTGTGTCCACGGAAGTTGCGCCACTGAAGGCCCATGAACCAGGAAAATTGTGCCGATTAATGAACTACTACTGTCTGTGCTTTATTCGGTGTCCATTCCATTTATGTGCACAGCGTGATTTGATGCACTACACTGGGCGGCGGGAGTGATGTGGTCGAGATGGAGAGGGCTTGGTGAGGCTGGTCTCAACCAAGGCTGAGAAATAATCTCCAGCCCAAGTTTAATGTCTACTATTAATACTACACAGCAGCACAGGACACCGAATAAATAACAGGAAATCTGCTACAGGCTAGATTTCTTTTTCGAGAGAGGGTGCTTTCTACACTAATTTGAAGATAAATAATCCCGACTTACTTACGAGTATTTTCCTCTAAATGTCAGCCTGGTATTCTTATTAGCCTGATTCCTATGAGGTGTCCTGTACTACTTCTGTAATAGAGCTTCCCGAGCTAAAACTTTCATGCGAGTTGACGTTGAAAACAATACAGGTAGGTGGAGTAACTTCGATGTTTTTTCGTGGTGGCGAGGTCATAAATGATCGGGATGTGCATGATATCAATTAAACAGAATTATTAGAAATACGTCAGCTGTGAGTTCAACCGATTGAAAATCAGTTGTTAAACCGACACGCCACAACGACCCAACCAACCCACCAACCAACGCATCAGGCTAAGAGTGTCCTCCTTCGAGGACTGTTACCCTGACCCAATCCCCAAACCCGACCACACTATTTGTGTCCCGTAAAATTCCCGGAACTATCCTACCGGACGAACTGCGAATACTACTGGAGGTCCTCCTTCTCGTACACCGTACACAGCAGTAGAGTGTGCATCAAACAAAAGTTGCATCTAATCAAACATTTTATCGGAGATTTGGTAAGCTCTACAATACTACTACCACTACTACTACTACTACTACTACTACTACTACTACTACTACTACTACTGTACTGTACTGTACTACTAAAATTCACCGCGGCACGTATGAGTACTGTGTTAATGCCACTTCTGATGTACCAGGCATACCAGCCAAGACGAATATTTATGAATCTTACTCGATGGTTTGTGGTATGTGGGGGGGGGTGGTGCAGCAAGTAGTGAATCTACGTGCAGAAGGTAGTAACCTGGCTGGTGCGTTCATAGAGAGCTACGCGAAAATCGGCATTATTAGTATATATTACAAATAGTTCGGTTTCTTCTAGAAATATTGTACGTGGGTAAAACGTATGTTGGGTGCATGAGAGACGAAAAATCGTCGTCGCGTGTCAGTCGTCGGGATTGAGACGGAGAAATGATAAAACCACCAATCCCTGCTGTTTACAGCAACCACAGCAGTCATAGTAGTACAGCAGCAGCAGTGGTCTCAATGCTATGCATAGACTGCGATCACCACAGCAGTAGGTGCCAGCATTTATTGGTCATGACCTCGAGATTGCAAATTGTGGTATCTTCTTTGCACACCGTCACACAACACGTACCTGATACCGGTACTTGTGACTCCTCTATTAATAGTTGCACAATGCCTGGCGGTACTGTACATACATGCCCGTTGCATTGTGTTAGAAACCCCTCGCAGGCGTTCTGGGAGTTCCATACAGTTACACCGGGTAATCCAATAGAGTACGTACTCGTAAAGCAGCAGCAGCAGCGGGTACACTCCTGTTGACAGGCCTATTCACTACAGGGCCACGGGTAGGCTGCGCGTATAGTACATGCCAAGACTCAAATCTGCGATATTCTGGCGCCGATCGAAGAGAACCGCACCCACCTTCAATACAGACAATCAACGTCAATTGCCAAGTTGTCCCACCAGGTGAAACCTCTCTGGAGTCAACAGTAGTCACGAGAAACAAACGAGTGCAACATGCTGTCGTTCCTCTCTTGAGACTCCTACACACTCCAGCACCCTACCTCGCTGCACAAGCGTAATTCAAAGTGTTTGGGCCTCGAACTGGACAGATATACCTGTAGTACAAGTACTCCAGCAGCACTACAGGGCTGTACCCGACTGCACCCTCGTACAACGAGCGATTTCCTACCCTTCGAAGTGATTGGCCCTAAAAACAAGACAGTCGTACGTACGTGGATGTATCTATGCAGTAGTTGGTGGTTGCATGGAACTCCACGATGCATGCCATGGGTTGATATCTCTGTCCTCTCTTACCTGATAGACGGGGAGGGTCTTGAACCCGCAGGCACCGAATTCTCCGAACGAAATGTGCTTGTCCTCGAAGTCCACGCCTGCCACGGCCAGAGCGACGCGGGTGGCCTCGCCGCGGGCGGGGATTGGGAAGTAGTTGAACACGGGAGCCATGATGGTGATAAGTGGTGGTGGTGGTGGTGGTGGTTGTGGTGGTGGTGGGGTAGTGGTAGTCGTGTGGGGTTGTGAGCTTGTGGGGGGGAGTGATCGACGCTTTTATTGGCAAGCTGAGAGGCACCCGTTTGTTCCGGCGGGGCGCACAGATAAAACGGGACTGTCAGCTTTCGAGACAAACAAAAATTCCGATCATTTTCTCGTGGGTGTCCTTTATAAAAAGACGTCTCGCGCGACAGCGTGTCGGGTGAACTCGTATTTGGAATCCTCCGCAACCCACTGAGTTGTAGAAGGGAGATATGTAGGTATTAA